>APFE030073752.1:0-10758 GCA_000404065.3 Pinus taeda | reverse complement strand
GTGAATGTTGCCAAAAAGATTGCTTGAAACATATGGATTTCAAATTTGCATTAGAGAGCAGGAAGAGATATTTGTCAATGAATAAAAGCATGAAAAAATCATATTTAGTTGGGTGCATGCAATATACATTGTCAAGTTATGATTATCATATTAGGACTTTATTTATCTGTAGAAAAGCTTTCAAAATGTTTCATTCGATTGGGAATTTTTGTCTCTCGAGAATTCAAAAAATTTTGGAAAAGGATCCCACATTTTATTCAAAAGTACGTCATAAAATACAGTTTGGACCATTATGAAATACTGCAATGTCATGGATGAAAGATTTATTTTCAAAGCATAGATAGTGTATGCAAAATAGAGAGACAATACATATTCCAGATAATTTTTCAAGACAATAAATCTACAACTTATACTAAGAATATGCAGAAGGTGTTGAGGGACATAGCTGGTGTATAACATATCAATATTTTGTGAAGGTATGGAAGAAAGAATTCAATGATGCCTGTATTCCTAAGAAGACAAGGATGGGGATTTGTAATACATGTGCTTCTCTTAAATCAAAAAGGGACAAATGTGAAGGGTCAGAAAGAGGTAAGCATTCATAACTTTAACTTTTAAAATTGTATAGTCATCAACTACGAAAACATATTTCTTGATGGATTTCTTTTACGTTGTGTAGATTCAATTATCAAAGAACTTCAGGAGCATCGTGAACAATAAACAAATGAAAAGAAAAAGTTGTACAAGCATCGAAAGAAGTGTTATGATAATCTGAATAAATGTTTGGGTTTGATAATTGATGGTATGGACTAGAAGAAAACACTTTTACCACATTTTATTCGCACACCCAAAAATTTACAAGAGGAAAATTTTATCCAGTATCACTTGGTCGGTTGTATGGTCTTCAATGGGAAAATGTTGCCAAGGGTGTACTTCACAGCTCTAAATATTCATAATGATGCAAATCTGACCATAACCATAATTCATGATGTACTTTCTCATTGGTTTGGTAATATTCCTGAAGTTTTGTATCTACAATTGGACAACACTTGCCGTGAAAACAAAAATCGGGCTATTTTTGGATATCTAAACATGCTTGTTGAATTGAGAATTTTTCGAAAGGTAAAGGTTGGTTTCCTTCTTGTTGGGCACACTCATGACCATATTGATCAGATGTTCAGTCGTTTTTCAGTCACATTGAGGAGGAAGGAAGTTGGGAGCTTGCCATCATTAATTGAATTTATCTGACATGTGAAGGTTTATTCTGGGATCATATGGTGAGGGGAAATGCATTGAACAACTTAATGAAATTAGCTTCCAACATCAATTTCATATCAAAAAAATTGTTGGGAAAACACTAATATGGGGCAAGAAGTATTCAATTACTGCAAAATGGGCACCGTCATCAGGTTTGCAATTTTTGAAGTTCATTTCAGATCATCCAATATTTGCATCAAAAATATTGTTATTACAATCAGTTGGTGAAGTTCATAATGCACGTAGACAAAATAGAGAAATAATTATTCTCATTGCCAAGAAGAAATTAAGAAAGGTATTAGATATACGTATGAGTACTTTGACATTGCTAATTCAGTTTGGTGGGAGTCATTTTTCAATAATCAAAGTGATATCATTTCAACAAAAACAAATGAAGATATACCTTTGAAAAATCCATTTATTTGGCCACAAAATGTGTTGAATGAATATGAGGAAATAAACATTTTTGAACAACAACAATCTCAAGGTATTATTAATTCTTCACAGGCAGAGGAAAGAGAGATGTATATTGGTTCCAGAAGATCCCATGCACAACGTGAAGCCATGGAAGACATTTACAAGGGTTCAGTACAAGATATTAAGGAGGGTTGCATGATGGCAGTGCTAGTAGATGGAGATCCCAATGGCTATCCATTCTGGGTTTCTAAATTTATGAAGATCTTTGTAGAAAATGAAGATGTGTTGAAGTACATTGGTATGCCACAAATACACACCCTTTCAATTGTGTGTATAAGCTAGAGATGGTAGTTGACAAAAAAAATGGCGGAAAGAGAAAAAGAAAGGGTACAAATATAAATTTCCGCCACACAAACATATTAAAATTGGAGGATGTTGACAGACTTGTTTATGACTTCAATTTAACATGGAGAGTAACTCTTCACTTCAAGATGATAGAGATTTTGAAAAGGTTGTTATGAGGAGGAACAATGTTGATATGGGAGTCTGCTGAAAGTAGTCGTAGATCTAGAAGAATTTTGAAACCTGAAATGGTGGGCATGCACATGGACTTAGATGGGGCACTAGTTGATGAAAGAGAAGAATATGGAACATCTTCATCAGCATCCAGTCACTCACCTGAAGATGTGAATTCTAATGGTGTGCAAGAAAATATGAGTGATTTTGAATAATTGTTTAAGACAGTTTATATAACTAATGTTTGCATCTTATCTTGAAATAAAAATTTTGATTTCCATATGGTGTTAAATGAGAAGTTATGAGTCATTTTTATGTTGTTGGATTATATGTTTTAATTATGATAATTTTTATTGTTTAGAATATCTACAATGCAACATTAAATTAGAGATATAATGTATGTTTCATTCAATATACAACTTTGAATTCATTTAATGATGTAATTTGTTCATAATGTCATGGTTTTTTAATTTTATGGTTGAAAAAGTTTCAATTTCTTTTGTATCTAGCATGTTATGGTTAAGAACATTTTGAATTTATACCTAGGAAAGAAAAATGTTATTCTTCCAAAAACATTAGTGTATTTTCTTCCTCATAAACAACTTTGTTTGGCACATAAGAATTCGGTTTTACTAGCATTTTTTAAAAATGTTGAAGATTGACCCTAAAAAAAATCATCATTCTAGTATCATCACTTTTTCATTTTCAATTTATTTTTTGCATGAAAATTTCATTTTCACTGCCATTTTTAAAACATGTTCAAAATTGACCCTAAAAAAAAACCATCGTTTGAGTATACACATTTTTCATTTTTAGCACTGTTTTTGATGTTTTTTAGGGTTTTTTGGCCAAAGTTCCCATTTTGAGTTTATAGTTCCCATTTCAAAGTTTACATTGTTCATGATGAAACTTGACACCTAAGTCAACAAGTGTAGAGGCGAAGTGGTGCCATAGTAAAGGTAACTCATATGAAGAGATTCGATTTTTATAGGTGGAAAAATGAGACCTCATGGAAAAAATGCCTTCTTGGCAAAGTGTCATATTACCAAAAAATAAGAGAGACCCATTATAGATCTTAGTGGGATCTTTCCAAGTTTGTTGATAACAAACCGAGCTACGGTGTGCTCATAATGGTCAATGAAAAAACTAAGGTTTTCCCTATAAAAGGGATCCTTGCCCCCAAATCCAATTCATTTGCACATTGAGCTATTTAGAGAATTTGGAGTGGGGGAGGAGGCTCAAAATCTTTGTGAGCTCATAGAGGACAAACCGGTTATTGGTATCCAGATATGCGACTTTCAGTTAGGTGGTCTAACCCTAATCATCATTTTTAGTGGATTATATTTCCATATTGGGGCTTCACAGGGCTGGGGGAAACCATACCTCTTTCTCATGGTTGCAACGCACCTGTTGGGCCTTTTTCTGAATCCTAAGGTGCAGGAAATAGCTAGAAAAAGTGTGCCCAACATAGTTTTTACAGGAAAAGCTACGCCCATGACCTAAGGAAAGGAAAAGGATGGGGGTTTATTGGAAGCTAAATTTGAGGTATGAAAATGTATGTTATGACTTTGAACTGAAAAAATATGATGGTTTTTGGTAGGTGTGGTAGATTTAAAGTTGGTATTACGAGAATGAGACTTTGATGATCTTTGTACTGAGAATAAGGGGAATCAGGGTGTTAGAGGGGATCTGACATGGTATGGGTTATTGAAGTTATTATATAACCCTTTGATGGGGGGGAGCCACTTTTACCCCATATTATGATATATTGGGTCCTAGATGAGGAGGCCTTTGTTATAAAGGGGCATAAGATTGAGATTACTATCCAAGACATATGCTTCTTGACAAGGTTTCCACCCTTAGGGATGGTGGGAGAGATCCATCCAATTCTTCCTCGTGCGAGCCATATTGGAGAGATTGTGGATGGTCATTGTGTACCAGGTACTCAGATAAAGGACACAAGTATCTAGATACATTACCTGGAGAGACTTGAGACACAAGCTATGAATGCAACAATGGTGAGAACCTTGGGTAGCCATGCCTTCCATAGGGGGCAAATAATGCTAATGGAGAGTGTTCTAGGAGGGACCTACTATGGGTGGGCCCAGATGTTGCTAATGTAATTGGAATGTAAGTTAGTTCTCTACACACAATGGACCAATGATAAATTTTCATTTGGGATAATTTTATGCTCATTATTCTCTGAGAAGATCCCCACCATTTGACCACATGTTCAAATCTATGATGGGGGTCCACAGGAGTCGAGGATACATTGTTGGGCTTAGCTACTATGATGGGTTGGACGGGGAGGAGTTAGATGTGTGTTCTGACCTGAGTGTTTTAATCATTAGGATTAGATTCCACTCTATACAGATGACTATCCATACAATTGTATGAAATTCCAAGGGTGTCCTGATCGACCACTTCCAATAGGATGAGCATGGGGACTAAATGGTAAGTAATATTTTCTATATTTAATTACAGGTATAGTTTAGAAAATATATGTATGTGGTACTTATTTTCAAACTTGTGACATGCAGATATAGCACCAGTGAAGCTGACAAGATATGTAAGACGAGCTACAACACTTGGGGATACATATCAAAGGGGTCGACATCACAGCAAAATCTAGATTGTGATGCATTACTGGAGGATATGCATTGTAGTTCGAACTTAGTACTGATTGGGGTGACAAAGTGTGGATGAAGCGAGCTAGAATATCAATACACATATGCATGTATGAGCCTTCCCTCTGAGTGGTGAATGATCTTGAGGCATGCAATGATGGTCAATTAAGAAATTAGATCCTTACGAGCTAGGGGAGTGACCCCACTAGCTTAGGACCCTCTAAAGGTTAATTATTAGACATAGGGGCCTTTGCGCCCCCATTTTTGTATGTATGGTGATAGCATGTTATAGGCATGTCATATGTATTTAGAGTAGTGGACTCCAAACACTATATGATGGTTATTATGATACATAATATGGTTATGCATATTTTTTGTGATGATGTGGTTTTCCATTTGTGTGTTTTATGGATGTCTTCTTGTGTATGCATGTGATAAATTCCAATATAGAATGTTATTTTTAATGGTATCTAAAAATTTATTTTGTTCTCTAGGAACATGATTGAATGAAATGGATTCAAATTCACGTGTGAAAATCTTAACTCATATATATTTTTTAAATAGGACATGATTACACACATGATAAGTGCCATTCAATTTCATGACAGGTAGCAAGGAATCAAGGCAGTCATGAAGGTGAAGGATGCAATGATCAAGGGAATCGACTAACAAACCTTTCACCGCATCATGTAATTTCAACCTAGTTATTAGTGGAAGATCCGATGTATACACTATTGGAGTGGAGTAATGAATGAAAAGGGCAGAAAATGACCCAAGTTGTTGAGGTTAGATTCCTAGAGAAGTGACTTGCACCATCGCTGTAACCGATGTATGGTGAGGATGATGGATCCATCGGAAAGGCATAAGAAGACAATGAATGAAAATGATGATATATGTAAGCTATCTAAATGCAGAAAAGAAAAACAACAAGAATTTCAATGGGAAATGGTATGGGAAGAATTTATTCATGTAGAGTGAATTACGAGGGTTGGGGAGAATCTCTCCTTCTAGACCCTCTAAAAGCTATGCCCCCTTTCTGAAGAACTTACAAATGATCTAAGGACCATTCCATAATGGTTCCAAATTCCCATGCCTAGGACATCGTGGTATTGGTCATAGGCATGAACAAGGCCGCCTTCATGAAAGGTGCGAGGGTGGACTTTACGATCATACTGGGCTTTGATGTGATTTTTGGCTACTTTGATGTTTTGCAAGGCAACGCGGTGGTCTTCATTGGCATGCTCTATGATGATGAGTCTCTATTCTAAAGGTTGGGTGTATCAGATGAGTTTGAAAAAAATGTGGAGGGAGGGGATTCCACACTTGATTGGTAAGACTGCCTCTTATCCATAAACAAGGTGGAAAGGAGTAAACCCAGTGATAGTTTTGAGAAAGTTCTATAGGCCCACAATGCAGAGAAGAGTTGTAGATTCTAGCTAGTATTGCGTCTATTCACCATCTATTGAAGCATACTTCTGAGGGTCTTATTAACAAATAAAACTTTTCTATTTCCTCATGAGTAATAAGACGATGAATATTAGTGTTCAAAACCTAATAGTGAGGATATATCATGATAGATCGCACCTTCAAAGTGTCAACCATGGTCATAAACCAATTGTTTCAGAACCCTGAATTAAGTGATAACATGGTTAAAGAAAAATAGGGATATGGTACTTGTGGTATTATTTAATGTGGGCATGGCCTCAGCCCATTTGGTGAAATAATTGATAGCCACAAAAATATACTTATGGTTATTAAAATATGGGGGTAAACACTCCATAAAATCAATGGTCCATTTATAGAAAGGACAAGTTGAGATGAGAGGATGGAGGGGAGAGGGTCAAGCTTGAGACTTTGGGGCATATAATTGACAATTGGGATAATGTTTAACTACCTCAATGCAATCACTAAAGAGAGAAGCGAAAAAGTATCTTAAACACATGATTTTTTGGGTAGTGGTCATTCCAAAGAGATGACCATCACATGGTGGGAGGCATTGAGCACTTTCTCATCTTAAACATAGGTAAGGAAGCTACGAAGGATAGTGTTGACACCATGATGATAAATATCATCACCAATGAGGAAATAGTGAGGGGCTTGATTTCAAATACGCCATTGATCATCACAAGTCATATGTGGGGTGAATTTATCAATTCAAAAATAGCCGAGGATGTCGCCATACCAAGGATCATCAAAGGTTATATCGAACAAGTGTTCATTTGGAATCTCATAATTTACCAATGGATTAGACACACCAGTAGGAAAGTCAGAGATCAATTCAATAAGAGCTAAACCTTTCTTAATATTAGGTGTGAAAAATTATAAATCAAATTCCTATAGGATAATGATACAATGAGCATATTTCCTATTAATGATCCACCGAGTCAATAGGAAATCCATGGGGTTGGAATTAGTCACAACTTTGGTGGCATATGTAAGGATATAATAATGAAGTTTTAGGAAAAAGAACGCGATAGAGAGGGCCAAATTTTCTCCATGAGAATAGGACATAGGGGGTTCGCTAAGGTTCTTTGTGACATAATAGATATGTGTTCATTTATGGATCCATCTTCTTATATTAAGACCCCAAGCAACCGAATAGGTGGAAGCTAAGACATGCAATATGAAATCCCTCTCAAAGTTTGGTGGGCTAATCAAGTGAGAGGAAGTGAGGGCATGTTTGAGGGCATCAAAAGACTATTGAGCTTGATCATCCTAAAAAAATGGAATGTTGGAGTGAAAGGATTTTAAAACCATGAGAAGCGGTGACAAATTCTTGAACAAACCAACGAAAAAAGTTGTTTTTTCCTTAGATGCATTGTAGCTAGTGAAGGGTGTGAGGAGGAGGAAGTTCAGGAACAACTTGAATTTTGAGAGGGTCAAGGGTGATACCATATTTAGGCACAATTAAACCCAAAAAGAAACTGGTAGGAATAAAAAAGAGACACTTAAGGGGGTGGATGTGAAAGTTATACTTGTGAAATTGGAAGAAGATGGTGTGCAAATCATCAAGGTGTTGTGACTGAAGTTTGGTACGAGATATGAAAGGATAATATGGGATAGGTCATGAAAAAATAAGACACATCACATTAAAAAGTGGCCCCAATTTTCTTCAAACCATAAGGCATGACCTTATAAGTGAAACTTCCCCACGGACTAGTGAAAGCAGTATTAAGTTGACTGGAAAAGTAGATACGTATCTGGTTGTCCCCTGAGAACCCATCCATAAAGGAGAAGACCTCACATCTTACAAAATCGTCAATGATTTGGTCAATGAAAGGTGTGGTGAAATTTTCTTTGGGATAAGATTTGTTTAGGTCACAAAAATCCATGCAGGCACGAATAGTTCCTTGTTTTTTCAAAATGGGAATGGGGTTGGACACCCATGTGGTGTACTCAACAGGATAAATGAAGCCACCTTGCTTGAGTGTATTGATTTTAGATTTAATAGCATCGTGCCTGGAAGGATGGATAGGCCTTTGTTTTTGGTGGATGAGAATGGCATCGAGCCATGTGTTGATATGATGTTCAATAATGGAAGGATCAAGTCTGTGCATCCTAGAATAAGACTAGGTAAAAACATCATGAAATTTGTTGAATAAATTATCGTAAGAGTCAATGTTTTTCAGGGCACATTGTGCCCCCAAGGTGATATTTAATTTGACCCCTAGTTTATTCTAAATGTTACTCTTTATGGTAGGTGAAATGTTGGCCATATTTCTTTTTTCAAAAGAATCTAATGTAGGAATGGAGCTTCCAAACTAATCAACCTCACCATGGATAAAGTCTTTGGACTCCACAATGTATTAATCATGGGTTTTTTGCGGAAGGAAGTACATACAATGGTGCATATCATCCTGATCATAATCAAAGGTGGTCATGGCTTCCATAATGTCTTCACTGGAATGAAAGAGGGGGCGATGGGAGGAATAAAGAACACATGAGAAAGGTGAACTACCTAAAACACCGTCATCAAAGACAAGGTTCACATAGGCATCATCAGGAGGGTTGGATAGATGACTAATAGATGTGATATATCTCTATGCTAAGACTAAAGTGTTCTCTAAAGAAGGTTCAAAAGAATAACAATAGGAAGATCCTAAAGATTCTGAATATATCGATCCCATGGATGATGACAAATAGAGAATAGGGATTGAACTATCCGTCATCTCGAAATTAGGAGGGGGAATCACAAAGGTGGGTTGAGAAACCTCTTGTCCAAGAAAAGCATTGGGGTTAGGACTCGCATGTAGATTGGATGTGGAGTCACTATGAGCTACATCTAAGTCACGAAGAACATGAAGTTTATCATGAAAATACTCGAGACAGGGATAGTTACAGGAATAATATCCATACTTATCACAAAAATCACAAGGGTGATTGGTGCATAAGTTTTTGTTCTTCTTGGTGGACTCAGGTAAGGTAACATGGACATTAGGAATGCTAGTTTCAAGAAAAGTATTAGAGACCACATTCTTAATATGAGGGAGTTCAATACAATTATTAGTGGCATGTCTAACAACATCACACAAAGCACGTGAAGGAGAAGGCTTGGGAGGTTTAGGCGGAGTGGGAGTTGCTTGAGGTGCCTTGTCTTTGTTTTCCTGTTTTTGGGATTTCCTGCCCTCACCAAATGCATTCACGACATGAGTGGATTCCTGTGGAGGTTTCTACAGAACTGAAGTAAAGGAAGGGGTGGTAGGAATAGGTTGAACTAGAGTCAAATTCATGTAAGGCTTTAGTTGGGTAGGAGGAGTGTATGTAGGAGGATCAATGTACCATACTAGGATCCCTAAATTCATATTAGGGAGACTCAACATAGCCATTATAAGAGTGGAAAATATTCCTTGTGGTGGGAATAAGAAAGGTCTCTGATAAGAGGGGTAATGATCTTGAGGAATTTCTCCTAGATGGGAAAGACCGAGGGGAATTGTTCCTACTTGAAAAGGGTTGGGAGACATGTTAGAAGAAGGGAACTAACTTGGAGGAATTGTTCCAAAAGGATGAGTTGAGTTGGGACAAGGGGGTCACCGAGGAGCTGGCTACTAGGAATACATTCCAAAATACTTACTAGTAGCCAATGACGCTTGAAGCATGCAAACACTTCAAGAGCCAGGCTCAAAAGGGGTCGACGATGGGCCATAATAAGCCCCAAGTAGTGTGGAATATTTATATACACTGGGGGGAACATTGATAATAAGGGATTCTTATTTCTAGTCATTGAAAAAATAATGCTCTGAGGAGAGCTCTCAGACTAAGGGTCATAGTAAGTCAATTGATCGATGGTGATGGTATTTCCATTGTGAAGGAATCACATCTTATGCAAGATGCAGGATGTGACAACTAACACAGTTGATCTAGGTGGATATTGGTGGCCACCTGCCAAGTCCACCTGAACCCCCACCATTGTCTTTCTCAGCATTTTCAGTTTCCTTAATTGTAGCACAACTTACTATTTTTAGCAGTTTTTCGGGTCCTGAACTTACGGAGCCATTTTGAGGCCCTAAACGACATTTTTTGGGGAATCCGGGGGCTGGACCAATGTTACCCGTTCCAACAATGATAGTGCTCGAATAGATCTTTCTAATGAGCTATTGTACGCGTCAAACGGAGATCATATGCTAAAGTTACGACCTCGGGAAGTTGATGTACCAACTTACCCCCAAACTGGGCCCACAGTTTGGCGTTTCATCTCCTAGGGTTAGGTTTTGGAATGTGAAGGGTTTTTCATTGTTTCTCAACAATAAATAGGCCTTTGAGCCTCATTGTAACACAATTCAGAGGCATGTACCCATCACATCTCTTCTCAGAGATAAGCTACCATCGCCCTAGCTAGTTTATTCCATTTCTGATTGTAAGCATGTTTCAGTATTTTCCATTAATGAAATGAAGTATTATTTCCGCTGCATCTTTGTGTATATGGTTATCTCTGTAATTTGTT
>APFE030073749.1:0-23016 GCA_000404065.3 Pinus taeda | reverse complement strand
ACGACTCTTCTACAAGTACTAGCGTTGGAATCCAGGTAGGCCCTCATCATCGATCTTTGATTTGCAATTAGGAACCTGTGTGTTAGCATT
Organism: Pinus taeda; assembly: GCA_000404065.3. Classification (NCBI taxonomy): domain Eukaryota; kingdom Viridiplantae; phylum Streptophyta; class Pinopsida; order Pinales; family Pinaceae; genus Pinus; species Pinus taeda. The sequence goes on along the minus strand of APFE030073749.1, from coordinate 22,926 downwards.
GTTTGATTGTTGCTAGACCCCATTTGGGCTAGTGGGATCTCCTCTGTCCGCAGAGGGGATTTACCTGTTCAACAATTTGGCAACTATATATAGATGTTGTAAGAGATAGGCATGTATTAACAAAAAACTTAAATACATTAAAACACTAGAAAACAAAGAGTTCTTATCTAGCTCCTCATCCCAGTCCTCTCCGGCAGGCAGAGGGAGATCAGGATCTCCAGTGAAATCCCAATTATAAAGAAATATGTACCCCAATTATTTTTAACAATCTTGATGGGGATAGCATATGCTTGTGGTGCGTCATTTCGACAAACTCCGATGTCATCAGGTTTTAACGAGTCTAACAAAGGAAGAACTCGACGTCTTTTCATGTTTAGAGAGTTTGAAAAGACTACAGAAAAGGAAACTCTAGGGGTGTCCTTTTTCGTAAAGTTGTGTCTCTCGGGCCCGAAAAAGTATAAAATAATGCCCGAAAGAACTGCCCGACCATTACGATCGAGGAGTACTTTTCATAAATAGTGATTTCGACCTGAAAAAGTAAAAAAGCGATCAAAACCACGTCGTTTCGTAACCATTAACGAGTTTGAAACGACAAAAACCCGGTAATCTTTTTATGTTTTAACAGTCGACAAAAGTTCTTTAAAACGACCGCCCCTTAGCAACGGTTAACGAGCCAAGAGGAATAACTCGACAATCTTTTCCTCTTTAAACGGTCAGAAAAGAGCTGAAAGAAGACCTCCATTTTTATTCTCTTTAACGAGTCAAAAAGGGAAAAATACTCGGCAATCTTTTCACATTTTACGAGTTAGAAAAGTGTTGAAAGGTGACTCGTGTATGGGTTCATTTTTACACAAGCTTGAACCATGGAGAACTTTGCTTGGATTCGGTTTCATGTTTACACAAGCTTAAAACGAAAAACTATGCTTGTTATAAATTCGCATGCCCCCAGCATAATGATGCAAAACGAGGTACATGCCCTCCAAGCTTCATTGCATTCAACAAAGTGGATGGAATGAAGGTTCACTTTCGAGATCTTGGAAAGACTCGACTTGGATTTTACGAGATCTTAATCAAAGACTCAATCTGAAAAGGGAGTTGTTTCATTTTTTAATGAGGTTGACACAATAAAAGAACTATCCTCATAACCCTTGTTTCATTTTTTAACGAGCTTGACACAAGATCAGGAACTATGCTCGGAAATCCGTGATTCATTTTTTAACGAGCTTGACTCAAGACAAGGAACTATGCTCCGCCCAGTCCTAATTTCATTTTTTAAGGAGCTTGACATAGGAAAATGAACTGTGCTCCGACCAGACCAAATTTCATTTTTTAGGGAGCTTGACCTAGGAAAATGAACTATGCTCCGCCCGAACTTCATCATAATGAACAGGAAGTCGGGGCTTCCAAGAGGGACACTCCTGGTGGGAGGTCAATGTCTCGGAAGTCAGGACCCAATGCCCCCAGAACACTATGCACGATGGCAGCATTGCTGGATATAGGCATGGGAGGGGTGGCCACGTAGTTGATCTTCTGTGATCCTCATGGTGAGCTGATAGATCTTCAAGGTGTCTGTTTGGGTCATACCACTAATAATGTCGCCGAATATTGTGTCGTAATCGAGCTCCTCACTGGAGAAATTAATCTCGGCATTCGGGCATTGGTGGTAAACCTGGATTCTCAAATTGTCGTCCTCCAGCTCAATAGGCATTATTCCGTCAGAGACCATCATATTCTAAGGTTGTATCTACATGTAAGATTGTTAGAGAGGAATTTTGAGTTCATTACATATCAGCATATTCCACGACAATTAAACACATTATCTGATGCATTGGCTAATCATGTATTAGATAGAAATTTGCGTAATTTGTAAATAAAATATTATGCAAGAAAGCACATGAAAACACAATAATAAACCATAAAAATATGTATATATATACCTGTGTGTCAAAATGTTTGCGCCCCGCGCGTTACATAATCCAAAAATTAATACATGTCCAAAGCCCATACAGCTGCTGACAACGTGTTCCTCAAAAATGTGCAAAAAGAAAACCTAGGCGTCTAATCACGGTGATGCTCATGATAGCATGTCACCTCTCGCACCAAACATCTCAATAGACGATGGACGCGAGTAGATACTCCCACCGTGTGCCTCTGTTACGCTCTAGGCACGTCCGCCAATCTTCCATAATCTGGAATACCTCGAGTAAGTGCCTCAAGGTTTTGTACTACATCATCATCACCCTCCACCTAAGGGTCCGCTGCAGGTTGTGCTCTCCGTACGTTATGAGGCAAGTCAGCTGGTCACTCTGCACCAACATCTGCATACATATATAGATGCTGTAAGAGATAGGCATGTATTAATAAAAAACTTAAATACATAAAAACATTAAGAAAACAAAGAGTTCTTACCTAGCTCCTCGTCCCAGTCCTCTTCGGCAGGTAGAGGGAGATCAGGATCTCCAGTGAAATCCGTGCCCACATAGGGCTAGTCCTCGATGACAATCATCTGGTGACGTAGCCAGATAAAGAACTCGGGCCTCCAGGACATCTGCTGGCCCCCTCCTCCTCTGGGCATGAGTTCTACCCATCGATGTAACCTCGGTTCCCGTAGTACTGGATCTGCCACTATACCCCCCGGTACCCGAAATATCGGCAGTCGCTCCAGGAAGAAAGTCACCACAATAGATCCATAGCCGAACTGTTTGTTCCCATCATGCTTACACTTGGTAGGCTGCCGTTTGATGTTGGTTGTCACTGCCTTGGCCCAATCAAACAGTGTAGGCTGGAGACACTCAGTGGCCAGCAGCAAATTATTTTTGCTGGCCTCGTGGGGCGCCTGTACCCCAGCTGTCTGGGTGATAGTGAATAAACTCACTCGTAGTACCAGCTTGCCCCAGGACAAACTCGTTCCATCACCTCCCCTATCTTCTCTCCAGAAGGCCGACTACCAGTGAATATGGGCCGTGCACCTCACCACGATAGTCCAGTGATAAACTAGACATCAGAAACATCTAACTCCAATGTCTGGTCTTTCAGGCGAAATACCTGATCCTCTGTATCCCAAGCATCCACAATGAATCGCAGTAGCTCAGGTTGTGCACGTAAATATGAGGTGTGGAAGAATTTCTTCAAGCCACAGTCTCTCAGAGCATTCATACAGTCATCATCCTCCATTGCCATGGCATCCACAGCATTATGCTCCTGTTCTTTCCATTCTAGAACCATTATGACAAAACCCTACAACCACAAAGGTGAAATTTCCATCATTAGATCATTGATGAAACCTAAACTGGAAAAAAAATTTCAATTTCAACGGTCAAATTTGTAGCAAATTGAGATCGCATGGTTGGCGCGACCCGTTTAGACAAAAAACACCATTGGCGCGGTCCCGCGCGGGAAACTCGCGCCAATGGCGCAACCCTATGAATTTGCAAATCCCCTTGCAGGGAATTGTATTATGGATAAAAATCTAAAAAATTGGAATGAAAACAGAGCTAAGGATGAGGCCTCTTACCTGTTGCAGATGGCGTCTCGAATGATCTCCTGGATTGATCGTAATCAAAAGTTGAAATTTTCACCAAAAACCCTTCAATAGTAAACTCACAAGGTAAAAAGTGAAAAGTAAGTTTATTTTTTACCATTTCACTATTTATAGCATTTTTTGACCTAAAAATACATTAGAAATGATATTTTTGAGTATTTTTGGGATATTTTCATGTCGAAGTGGGTTTTACGCTGTTTTTGTATGATGACAGGGGTTGGTGTAACTCAACGCAATCAAACGAGCTCTTTTCAACTTTTTCAAGCTCGGTAAAACACGAGAAAAGGTTACTTTACAGTCTGCTTTCAACTCTTTTCTGACCTTTTAAAGAGGAAAATATTGCCGAGTTATTCCTCTTGGCTCGTTAAACGTTACTAAGGGGCAGTCGTTTTAAGTCCTTTTGTCGACCGTTAAAACATAAAAAGATTACCGGGTTTTTGTCGTTTCAAACTCGTTAATGGTTACGAAATGACGTGGTTTTGATTGCTTTTTTACTTTTTCAGGTCGAAATCACTATTTATGAAAAAGTACTCCTCGATCGTAATGGTCGGGCGGTTCTTTCGGGCATTATTTTATACTTTTTTGGGCACGAGAGACACAACTTTACGAAAAAGGACACCCTTGGAGTTTCCTTTTCTGCTGTTTTTTCAAACTCTCTAAACATGAAAAGACGTCGAGTTCTTCCTTTGTCAGACTCGTTAAAACCTGATGACATCGGATCTTGTCGAAATGACACACCTCAAGCATATGCTATCCTCATCAAGCTTGTTAAAAATAATTGGGGTACTCGCCAAAAATGGTGGGGGAAAAGAAAATTTTGGGAACCATAATTATTGTCGTGTCGGCAGTATGTCGTTCTTGAACATGGCACTTCTCTACTTTCGTGTCGGGGTGGGGATATCTCATTTCATTTTTCACTTGCCTCCGTGGGTTTGGGTAATCCTATTTGACCTCTCATCTGCTCATTTCCTCGTCATCATGACCTCTGATCCATCGATGTCAAATACTGCCAATTCCATTGTCGTGCCGCCAATATGTGCAAGAGAAGTTGACCTCTGAAAAGAAACAACCTCCGTTTGATAGTTCATACAATCTTAATTCACAACATTGTCTCTTTCCGTCTCGTGTCGATGATGTGGGAAACATTATGGCGCACCTTCGATGAAGATCACTTCCTATCGACTTCAGCTCATTATCCAGGAAGCTGATCTAGAGACTCCCTGCCGGTACCTTAGACCTTGCATGCCTCAATGGCAGGTTCTTCGTGTTCGGCGTGAGGTTTTCATCATTGGCCTCCGATCGAATGATTCTACGGGTGTTCGACTTCGGATCACTAATTCACACGCCGTAGATTGTACCTATAGTACCTTGAGGGCCATTGTCATTATTGGTGGTACCTCTCGCGTCTGTTAATAGTTCCCAATATTGACTGGTAATCAGACGATGTTCATGCATGTTCGACTTCAGCTCACATGTTCACATGCTTGAACTTGTACTTCTTTTCTGGTCGAGATGGAGCGCAAGACCCTGGATTGTGTCTGTTGTAATCCAGGCATGATTTTTTTGATACATGACTCATTCACTAGATGGTTGCGACCATACCTGAGTCAATTCATTGATCCTAACCAGATGGCTGTGTCCATACTACGGATCTAGATTATCATGTACTCTCTTATGGATGGCTGCGGCCATACCATGTACATCATGTATTTGAACTATAAATTGTATATCTCAATGAAGATTCTCGGCAGCAGCTATAGATGTACTTGTAAAGCATTTCACCCCTCTCTCTCTCTCGGGCCTCATGCTTTAGGGGGCATCTGTTACGCAGTAATTTGTCACCATTGGTCACCGTCCCTGTTACCCCTGTTTTCGTACATTGGAGGATACATTCTGGGACCTGTGAGCAGTAACATAACCTAAAAACACTTGCATTATGTTCCCCTGAGTATGTACTTCATGTTCCCTGAAGACACCTTCTGCAAATTATCCCTGAAAAGTGCCCTTTTTCCATTGGCGCAGGTACACAGTGTCTTACCCACGCCAATCACTGAGATCCTCAAAAGGGGGCGCGCCCATTGGCGCTCTGTCCTAGAGAAACACTCGTGCCAACTAAATTTGGTAATGATTTTTGGCCAACGTGCACCCATATGTTTTTTCCTCTCTTATCATGAAGTCCTCTGAGGGAAAAATCCATCTGATAGATGTCGAGAGTCATCATCTATCCTTGACACCTATCCTCAGTAGCTTTTCGGAGATAATGCCAATCCACAATGGGTGTCCTGGTAGATTGAACCTTCCTCCCTTCTCCATTTATAAAATTCTGTCCTCATGCATTAGACAAGCACGTTTTTGGGAGTTCTGAGAGTTCTGGGAGGTTTTGTGAGTTTTGGAGTAATGCTAGAGTGATAGTAAGAGTTTTGAAGCATAGGGAGGTTATGCTGCCGGAATCTTGAGAGAGAGAAGGTCTATTGCAAGGCATACATAGCTACTCGCCCAGCCAGAGAATAGGTTCAACGTCAAAACCTTTGGTTTGTATTTTTGCTATTTTCATTAATAGATGACTATCATTATGGTTTATCTATTGAGTTATATTCCTTTCTGACTGATATATAGTTGCATATATTGGATTTATGCTTGTATTTGTGTCGTTCTTTGCATGTGCAGGTGTCCGTTCACGAGGATCGTGGGGATCGTGACCAGCCAGAGCAAAGGAACGGGAGCGACGACTCTTCTACAAGTACTAGCGTTGGAATCCAGGTAGGCCCTCATCATCAATCTTTGATTTTCAATTAGGAACCTGCGTGTTAGCGTTGTTTGATTGTTGCTAGACCCCATTTGGGCTAGTGGGATCGCCTTTGTCTGCAGAGGGGATTTACCTGTTCAACAATTTGGCGACTCCACTGGGGATCGAACCCAGAAAAATCCCCTCTGCGGACAGAGGTGATCCCACTAGCCCAAATGGGGTCTAGCAACAATCAAACAACGCTAACACGTAGGTTCCTAATTGCAAATCAAAGATTGATGATGACGGCCTACCTGGATTCCAACGCTATTACTTGTAGAAGAGTCGTCGCTCCCGTTCCTCTGCTTCGGCTGGTCACGATCCCCACAATCCTCGTGAAAGGACACCTTCACATGCAAAGAACGACACAAATTCAAGCATAAAATCCAATAGATGCAACTATATATCAGTCAGAAAGGATATAACTCAATCATCATTATAAAGACAATAAGAGTGGAACCATAATGATAGTCGTCTATTAATGAATAATAGGCAGAGAAATATACAACCAAGGTTCTGACGTTGAACCTATTCTCTGGCTGGGTGAGAAGCTATGTATGCCTTGCAATAGACCTTCTCTCTCTCAGGATTCCTGCAGCATAACCTCCCTATGCTTCAAAACTCTTACTATCACTCTAGAACTCACAAAAACTCCCAGAACTCCCAAAAACTAGCTTGTCTAATGCATGAGGACAGACTTTTATAAATGGAGAAGGGAGGAAGGTTCAATGTACCAGGACACCCATTGTGGATTGGCATTATCTCCGAAAAGCTACTGAGGATAGGTGTCAAGGATAGATGATGACTCTCGACCTCTATCAGATGGATTTTTCCCTCAAAAGACTTCATGATCTGAAAGGAAAAAACATATGGGTGTGCGTTTGCCAAAAATCATTACCAAACTTAGTTGGCGCGAGTGTTGTTCTAGGACAGAGCGCCAATGGGTGCGCCCCTTTTTGAGGATCTCAGTGATTGGCGCGGATTAGACACTGTGTACCCGCGCCAATGGGAAAAGGGCACTTTTCAGGGACAATTTGCAGAAGGTGTCTTCAGGGAACATGAAGTACATACTCAGGGGAACATAATGCAAGTGTTTTTAGGCTATGTCACTGCTCACAGGTCCCGAAATGTGTCCTCCAATGTACGAAAACAGGGGTAACAGGGACGGTGACCAATGGTGACAAATTACTGTGTAATAGTACGCTTCTTCATAGGATCCACATATACTTTCTCAAATTTCACATTTATCATCAATCTGTCCATATCCTCTATAACATTTGTACCAATCTGCATGAGTTCTACAGTGGTTAATGTTGACATCACGTACATCTTTATTAAGCAGGTTTCCATCAAGGACAACACATTAGCCATAATGCCAACAAGCGTATGAGATATAAGATTTCCTTGGATCTTGTATCACTTCTTGTAAAGGGTTTCGTCACATTCTTTCCTAGAGCACATCCCTTATAAATTCCTTCACGTTCTTCCTTCAATTCGAGGATGCTATGACCATTTGATTCATAGTTGACAATATTTTGTAGTGAAGGTTTCTATACCTTCTATGCCATAATTCAGAAGTGTTAACATCTAAGTGTACTATATATTGAGGAAGAGGTGTTATAAGTCTATACAACGTCCCCTCATGAATCCCAATTATCTTAGAAAAGCAATCCTATCACCTTTATCTTCTAGGCAAGAAATAGAAATAATTTTTTTCCTCAAACCTAGAACATAGAGTATATTATTGAGATGAATACTTCTACCTGTCTCTAGCTTCAACAAGGTAGATCCAATCCCTTTCATAGGGTAACACTTCTTGTCTCCAAGTTCAAATAAATGAGAAGAGTTCCCTTTTGATAAAGTTTGGAGTTGACTGTATTCACCTGTCATATATCTAGAAGCTCTACTATCAATAACCCATACATTATCATCCTTAAAAGTACCAGTGATAGCGAAGAAAAAACTTCCATCCATCACTACTTTTGCTAGCTTGGAGATGTACTTCAAGATGTATCCTTTGATAGTTAGAAGGAGACTCCCAAGAGTCTTGAGACCTTTATTCATAAGGCTTTCCATTGAGAAGAAAGATTGGATGACTGCTTCTAGATTTTTGTCCAATAAAAGTGCCAATAAAAATGTATCTTCCAACTTCCTTCCTTTACCTCATCTCCAAAACCATGTTGGAAAATCAAAGTATTTATATATTAGAATTGATTTTCCTTAGTTGATAATTACTTGTGATATTAGTTGGATTTTTATTATTTTTATTTATTCTTCATCAAGCAATTACCAAAATAATGAAGATCACAAAGATACAAAGTACACAAGATATAGGCTCCAAGCCAGAGAAAAACCCTTCCAAGGGGAAAACCAAAAAGAAAACGTATCTTCTTATAGAATCAAATCAAAATGATACCTTTAATACCGAAAGACCAAAGTCAAAATTCCTTCCAAGCATAAAGTCAACCCTCCAATAAAATCTCTTCTAAACAAGTCAAATTATTCCAAAGTCATCGAAGGTCAAACTCTCCAAAATCTACCTTAACCAAAGTTTAAGTCCTGCAACTCTAGGTCTACAACTCGACTTTCAACTTTCGGCTCCCAACAACTACAAAGACCCTATATTTTCTCATACGTGTGAGAAATGGGTAGAAAATATGAATCTTCTTCTTCCTTGACTTTCAATCTTGAAATTCCTTCTTGTGTGGCTTTAGATTGAACTTGTGAAGTGTCTATCAAATGAGCCAAAGTCTCCTCTATATATACACTTCTCAAGAGGTTGAATAGGCCTCTTCTAGGCTAACTTATCCTTGGTAGGGCCAACTTGTCTCGTAGGACAAATTGAAATTCTAGACTAAAAATAATGATTTTCTTTTATTACAACAAGTCCAAATAGAACTATAATACATGAAAAAAGATATTCTTTGACTCAAAAATCCCTAGAAGCATGAAGAACATGCTTTGACCTAAAATCTGAGCATGAAACCCATGCTTGAATAAATATTTTTTTCTTCTTCTCTTTTTATATAAAATATACAATGTCATAATTATAAAAGTCATTATGAACACAAAATATAGTTACATTCTTCAACACACCCTATAGAGGACACCAATCCCCTATGCTACTTTGTAGGCACCAACTTACATGATACACCAATCCCCTATGTTGATTTGTAGGAGAAAACCTATAGGAGATACCAATCCCCATTGTTGCAATATTTGTGAGTACCAACCTACAGGAGACACCAATCCCCACTAATGCAAATATTTGTAGGCACCAACATACTTCAATGAGTCTACTTGCTTATTCACAATGTATGTTAGTTGCTTCTACATTCATCAAGTCTGCTTGTTTCTTTTACATTCACCATATATGTTAGCTACTTTTTCCTTTACCAGGTCTATTTGCTGCTTCTCCCTTCATAAGGTCCACTTCTCCCAAAAATTGTTTTTTTTTCTTCTTCCCAAGATTGAATTTTCACAACATGCCACATATCCAATTTTGCAAATATTATTCAAAAATTTCTACCATAGGTACCTACAAATATCTTCCCTATCTCATCCAAATTTACACTTTGAAACATCTAAAAAAGAAAGTTATAGAAAAAATGTCAAACCGACCTATTTGAAGCATGTTTCAGGAGAATTAAGGAGCACTAAATTCCCCATATCATATCTCCAAAATTATAATGAAACAAGGTCTGAATTTTTTGTCACATGTACCTTGAGATTTAGTCTCTCTCTCATTCAAATTTTGTATTCTGAAACATCACGAAAGAAATATATAACAAAAATGCCAAGTTGACTTGTTTGAAGAATATTTCAAAAGCATTCAAGAAGACTAATTTCCTTAGAGAATATATTTGAAATTGTAGTGAATCAAGTTATGTAGTTTTAATCATAGGTGCATAATGATATTTAAACTATATACTTTGAGTTTCACCATCCAAAACGTCCCAGAACAAAATTTATAGCAAAAATTCCAAATTGACTTATTTGAAGAAGATTCCAGGAACATTCAGGAAGTCTAACTTAGACCATATATATGAAATTGTAGGGAATCAAGGTTTAAAATCTGAACCCTAGGTACATGAATATATTCTATCTGTATCCTCCAAGTTTCACATTCCAAAACATCCCATAAGAAAAGTTATAGTGAAAATACCTAGATGATTTGTTCACCCCATAAATAACATTTTTTCTTCCACCTTTAGACTCCAAGTATTACCCCAAAGTTATTCCTTAGCTCCTTTGCAACCTTATATCTCTTCTTTCTTATGTTGTATTAAAATGAACTCATATTCTCTTTATTTATAGTGTTTGTATGTTCACTTTATGGGGTTGACTTGTAAAACAAGTTGGGTTAGATTTCTTGTACTTTGATTCGGTCATATTGATGAAATATTTGATATCTCCTCATTCCTATGAAATTAGAGGGAGTGCCATATACCATTGGAAATGCATTGGAATAAGATTTCCGAGCATATGTCCTATAATACTATTTGAGATATGTAATTGGAGTAAAATTTCATTCAAAAATAAAGTATCCAAATGGGAAACCAAAAATCCAAAAACAATATTTCCAACAATCTTCATTTTCCAATCTTTATATTGGACATAAGTAGGATCCCCTATATTTGACATCAACGACAATAATATTTCCAACAATATTCCCATTTACCATTGATGGCAACCCTTAGTCAATTCTACAATAATTCTATAGAACTCCCCCTATATACAATTATCCACGTGCCCACAACTTTTCTTCGTGTTTGCAACTCTTCCTCTATTTAAAATTCTCTTTGTGATTGCAACTCTTCGTCTATCTACAAATGATCTAAGTAACTACAACTGCTCCCCCTGTGTTTGAACTTCCTTTTTCTTGTTTTTGGGACTGCTCCACCTGAGCTTATGATTCCATTTCTTTACAACTTAATTCTTTTGACATCAAAGGGCTACTCCCCTTGCACTGATGCTTCTCCTTATTTGTAAATCTATCCCTTTTTATTTTCTAGCCAATTGGTTTTCACCATTTACTTCACTTTCAACTACTAATTCATATCCAACAAAATTTCGATTTCATCATTCTTTTCTTGTAGCTCACTCTAAAAAATTCTCATCTTCTTAATGTAGCCTAAGGTGCTACAATCTCACATGCTTACATGTTACTAATGGGATGGGAGAGATATCACTCTCAACTTTTGTCTTAGATATTCAAATGACTATATGGGAAGAGGTTTAGTAAAGATATCTACGAATTGCCTTGGTAGCAATGTATTCCAGTTTAACACTTTGTTTAGCTACATTCTCTCTTAGAAAGTGATACTTGATGGGAATGCATTTTGTCTTTGAATGCATCACATGGTTATTTGAAATGTTGATTTCACTTCTATTACCACAAATTATTGATATTGGCTAATCATATTCTATTATGATATCCTTCAGAGTCTATTTCAAATATTTGGCATTTTTGCATATTTGAAATTACTTGTGCACAAGGTGTTGTTGCTGAAATTTATTCAACTTCGACTATGGATAGGGAGATTGATGTTTATTTCTTGCTCAACCATGACACCCAATAATTTCATAGAAAGAATGCTCCTCCACTTGTACTTTTCTTAGCATCTACACTTTCGGCTCAATATATATCTATATATGTTGTTAAAGTAAAGTCTCTAAAGTTCTTGAATACCATAGGTCAAAGTCCAAAGTTCTCTTCAAATATCTGAATATTCTCTTAACTTCTTGCACATATGTTTCGTTTGGTGTAGATTGAAATATTGCAACCAATCCTACTACTTTCATAATATATGTACTTGATGGTGTCAAATATAGTAAGATTCCAATCATTAACCTATACATATTTTTATTTTCATAATGGGATTCATCATCTTTGCTCAAATTTCATCCTCTGACCATAGGAGTGTTGACTAGTGCACAAATTTTCATGCCAAATTTCCTTAACATTTTCTTTAGATACTTTGTTTGGGAAATGAATATACCTTTGTCTAATTGAGTTACTTTAGAATAATGATAGTTCTCCCATCATGGAAATATCAAAATCATTTTGCATTTATGCTGCAAACGTTTCACTCATTAGATTAGTATCACTTCAAAAAAAGATATCATCTACATATACCACAATAATTAAAAAAATTACATTATTAGTTTTGATATAAATATTTCCATCTATTGTTCTTGTTTTGAATCCTTATTGTAGATACTTATAAGTCTTGAGTGCCAAGTTATCAGAGATTACTTTACACCATACAATTCTTTTCTTAATATGTACACAACATTTTCATTTCTAGACAACTGAAATACTTCTGGTTATTGAATATATACTTCCTCTAAATCACCATTTAGGAAGTTGATTTGACATCCATTTGATAGAATTTAAACCTTTTGAAACAAGAAATTCCAAAAACATATTGATGGCTCCAATTCTGACTACAGGACAAAAGGTTTCTTTAAAATCAACACCTTCCACTTGTGCATACTTGTTGAAAACTAATCTAGCTTTATTCCTCAATGTCTCTCTATCCTAATTTAGTTTGTTCTTTAAGACCCACTTAATGCCAATTACATTCGTATATTTTGGTCTAGGAATAATTTCCTATTTATGACTTTATTAATTTGGTCTATCTCTTCCACCATAACATTAACCCAGTGCTTATATTCACAGGTTTCAACAAAGTTCTTGGGTTCTATTTTGGACAATAAGGCAAGGTTGGCATGTGTTGGTGTGCTTATCAATTTCCCTATAGTATGAACCCCTGATTCCTTATCACCATGGATTTGATTTTTTGGATGAACCTTTGAAACATACCCTAAGGGAGTCTTTGAATGTGGAGGTTCTTCCTATTGTTCTTCTTATTCTTCCTCTTCATGTTCTCTATTGATTATATCTCTTGACTCTGTATTTCTTTGTTACTTTTCTTCATGAGGTAATGCATCATCTATTCTCACATCTAATGTGAACCTTATTAGTATATTAAATTTTGTATGAACAACTCCTCCCCAAAATATGTTTAGAACATTAACTTCATTGAGCATATTTCTTTCCATTTCTTGCGTGATTCTATTATATCTTTCAAAAACTCCATTTTGCTGAGGGGTTCTTGCTATTGAGAAATGTTTTTTGATCCTATGTTTGTCACAAAATTGATTGAATTCATTAGAAGTAAATTCTCCTCCTCTGTTAGATCCCAAGCATTTGATTTTTAAATTATTTTCATTCTCAACTTGGGCTTCGAATATTTTGAACTTGTAAAATGCTTCAATTTTTTCTCTAAGTAAACCAACCCATGTAATTCTAGTATAATTATCTATTATTAACATGAAGTATCTTTGACCCCTTATAATTTGTGTTCTTTTTGGCCCACACAATATGTATGAATAATTTCCAATGGCCTTGTTGACAAGTTCTCTTTTGTATTGAAGTGGACTCAAGTCTGCTTCCCATTCCAACAAGCCTTACAAATAATATTACATGGCTTTGAAATCTAAGGCATGTCTCTTACCACCCCCTTCTTTCCAAGTTTAGAAATATGGTCAAAGATGATGTGACCCAATTTTATGTGCCATAACCAACTTTCATCCAATTTCCCCTTGCAACAATTTTCTTTTTCTCCATCTAATATGTATATATTACTTAAAACTATAGTTGCATATGCCACCACTTTTCTAGAATCTACATTCTTGATTTCAGATATTGTAGAATGAAATGTGGGATCATATCCTTAATCACACATTTGGCTAGCACTTAAGAGATTATGTTTTATACCATAAACATGCAAGACATTTTGATTTTTAGTTTTTATATTATTAAGTATAATTGTCCCTTTACCGATTATTCTAGCTAGTGCATTGTTTCCAAAAAGAAAACACTTCCTCCTTTGTCTTGCTTTAGAGATAGAAAATTTCTCTTATCTCTAGTCATATTCTTTGAGAATCCACTATTAATGTACCATTGGTTTCCTTATTTTTGAGAATATCGTACAAATCCACACTCTTCTTGTATTTCTTGATTCTTTTTCCAAATCTTTGTGAATTTTTCTTTCTTATTTTGCTTGGGAGGCCTTATTGAGTTTCTTTTATACTCACATGATTTGTGTCCATATTTATTTCATTTGTACTATTCAACATAATCCAATACATGAGAAAATGAGTTGTAGCCACCTTCATAAGGATTTCTAGTTTTTTTTTTTAATAACCATTCATTGGGGTCTTATAAGATCCTCTACTTCTATTTTTAATATAATCATTTCTTACATAAGCTCTGCAATCTATTGCATTGTGACAAAAATTATTGCATGAAAAGAAATAGCCATAAATTACATTTTGGTACTTCGATGTGATGCACCTTCTTGGTGGAGCAATTCTTCTAAATCCATTCCTAGGTCTTGGATGCTCTTCACTTTCTTTATTGATGTTGTTTGTGTTGTTGGTAGGGTCATGTATTTGTTGATCCTTAGATTCATTTTTGACTTTGTATTCGTTGGATAATAGATACTTAGAGCACACTGGCATAAGTTTTAGGTTCTTCTTCTTCTAGTGTCTTTGAGCTTGATTCTCATTTGAATGTCTCATGATATTCTTTAAAAGCAAGACCTGTTTTAATAAAAGAAGATATCTGGTAGTTGAGAATGTTATCTAATGATTTAGTCCATTTTTCAAACTTTAATTTTAGATTCAACTGAATATTTTCCTTATCTAGATCCTTTCTTAAGGATACAAACTCTACTTCAAGCTTCTAATAGTTTCTTTCCTTTTCTTTTAGCTGAATTATTAGTGTTTCCTCTATTTTCTTGGCCTTTTCCAGTTCCATCTCTAAGAGGATGATTGATGCTTCATTAAAATCATGACCTCTATTTTATATTTCTATAATAGATCCTCCAAATCTTTATTCTTTCTTCTTAGTATTTTTGTTTCTTCTAGGGCGCTCACTAGATATCCTTCTGTTAAATTGTAGCAAAACAAGGATTCATTTTACTTGTGCCTTAGTAAAATGGAGAAAATTAATTTTCCACATCAGCAAGATGACTTGAGTTGTAGTTAGTAGGAGTGACATGGCCAAATCACTTAGTTAAATCAATAAATTCATGTTTTTAGGCTAGAAGTAGAGTTGTGCATGAGTTGATTGCTAAAATCTAGCATTTTAGTGGAGTTATAGTTAGTTAAACTCAATTATCTAAGCTCTAGTCTAGAATAGAGTCATTAGGAGTTCAATTGAGTAGTATAACTATTGTTAACTCATTGATCTCTCATTTAACTGATCAATTTACTAAAAATAGCCATAGTCATGCATGGAATTCAAATTTCCTAGTTGAGGTGGAGGAAAAGGCAAATTATAATTGTCAATTGAATACTAGTTGAGTGTACATGTTTTGCAATGGTACAGGTGATCAATTCATCTTGGATTTGCACAAGGAAATATGGAATTCTCCTATTTTTTAGGAGCTAATTTGCTCAAGTATTGCACAAGGAAATAGGAGGAAGGTTGAGGCCTATTTTGGCTAAGTGTTGGTTAGAGCAGGAGATTAGTATTGCAATGCAGGTGTAGCTTCAAGGATTGAAACAAACATTGTAATAGATCCATATTCTCATCTAATTAAATAAAAAATAGAAGAGGGATTTTTCCCAGTTTGGTTCCCTAGGAAAAATACCGAGTTCATTGTGATTTAATGGTTGCATTCTATTGCATGTGTTTCTATTGTGTATTTTACTTTCCACAAATTGTCTAGAAGAAATTTGTGTTTATTTTTTCAGTATATATTCAATAGAAACTGCAAATTTCAAGCTATTTCTACATGATATCAAATCTGTTTAAGACTACATAGAAACCAGGTTCCAAATCTTCTCTCGGAAAATTTTTGATTTGCAGAGGTTTTTGGTGCAGTTCTTCTTTAGAGTAGGAACAATGTCTTTAAATGGATTGAGGCTTGAGTTTGAATTGGAGGGAATCTTGAATTTTTGTGACTGGAAAGACAAAATGGAAGTTATCCTAGATGCCAAAGGAGTATGGGAATACACACAAATTGACATTCCAAAACCAGTAGCATCAGATGCACAAGCACTTGCTTAGTGGAAGAAAGACACAACAAAATACAGGAAAATTATTCTAGAGGGTGTCAGCGATCATGTGGTTTCGAAAATGCAGGGAAAGGAAAATCCATTTTCAATGTGGAAAAATATAATAGATCTATTCTAGAGAAGAAATGATGTTAGGAAATGGGCATTAAGAGACAAGCTCTACAACATTTGAATGGGTAAAAATGAAACTATTATTCAATACCTACCTAGATTCACTCAAGTTCGAGATGAACTTGGAGGAGTAGGAGAAACTGTGTCATCTGAACTTGTGAGCTTAGCACTCCTTGGCCTTCTGAAGTCCTGACACATCTATCAAGATTCAATTAATGGAATAGACAAGCTACCAGATTAGGAGAGGCTTTGGTCTGATTTGGTGCAAGAGGAGATCATATGAACACTAGAGATGGTGTCACATCCAAATATAAGGAGGAAGAAAACTTTTCTCTAGCAAGTAAAGGAAATAAGGCCAAGGGTAATAAGGCCCAAGGCAATGCAAAGTATAGCAATGACCATGGAAAGAAGAAAGAGCTTAGTAAAATTACATTTTTTTCGCTGCCATGAATATGGACACTATGCAACCAAGTGTCCGCACAAGAAATCTGGGAAGAAGCCTATAGAAGCGGTAGGAGGTGATGCTCTCACATTACAATTCGAGTTGGATTTCACCGTCATTTCATAAATGGAAAGTACTATATGAGGTAGTGTATGATACTTAGATTCTGGTGCTTCATTTGATATGACAGGAAGTAAGGATTTCTTTAGCATCCTGGAGGATAAGGACCTACAATTACTCTTAGAGCTTGGAGATGATGGAAGGTTTAGTACGAAAGGGATTGGAACTGTCACCTTTAGGAGGGATTCAAGCTCCCAACTTCACCTAAAGAATGTAATGTATGTGTCTAGTCTGAAGAAAAAAATAGTTTATGTAGCTGTACTTGAAGACCATGGATATGATGTTGAAAATAGCAACAAGAAATGCTCAAAATAGAAGTGCTAAAAATAGCACTGGTATAAATAGCATTTCAGGAGAGATTCCAATTTTAGTTAGTCCCTGAACTAAAATTGAGAATTAAAATTCGAATTTGATCTTAGCAGCTGTTTGTAAAATAATTAACTAACTCATCTTGAGTCAATTAGTTGTAGAAAATCAAACATGAAGTCTATGTGAAGACATGCAACAATTTCCCCTTTGATTGAGGAAGTTATCCCTTGATTAAAGGAGATCAGGATGAGTTGTACTTTGAGTTGTAATTAGTTAGCTTAGTTAACTAAGTTAAGTCAGTTGATTAGTTCTAACCAGTTTGTGGAACTGATTGTGAGTTTAGTTAGTTAATGCATGCATGCATGTAACTGCTACACTTCAGATAACTGAATATTCTCTCATAAATAACTCATGCATGTCAGTTCAGTCAGAGATCCAGTTGAGATCAAAGGAAGGGACAGTGTACTATCAGTTGGAGAATTTTTCCTATATAGGAAACTCATCCATGTAGAAGGAATTATCTCCTTTAGGATTGCACAATTACTTCTGAGTTTGATGAGTGTGATATGAAGCCAATTCACACAGGTGGCAGCATTGGGCCCTAGGAGAAACTTCGCAAGGAAATAGGAGGCTTGGAGGATTGGAGGAAGACATATGTTATGTCTATTCAGTCTATGAGCGACATTGAGGGATTGTACTGAGAGCTGGATAGCTTGTGAGCTAAAGCTTTTTGTAATCTTGAGATATTTCCACTTGTATGATAATAAAGATAGCAAGGTTTTTAGCTGAGGCTTTCCCCAGAGTATTCTTCTATGTTCATGTGTGATTGATTTCTTCTTCATCTGTTATATGTGTTCTATTTGATCTTGCTCAAAATCAATTAAGCTTCCACAAGATTGATTGTAGAAGTAGATTAAGTATATTGCTTTAGTTACATTGCATTATCAATTTAATCTACAGTGGGAAATTTTACATGGTATCAGAGCAAAGGTGATCAAAGCGAAGAACAATATACAAGGAAGGGAGAAGTTCCAAGTTTGAAGTTCCTGATTATAGAATTCGAATTCTTATCACATCTCAAATTTCACCAATGGCGTTCAACGGTTTAAGACTCGAGTATGCCCTTGATGGCAGGTCGAATTATATAGCCTGGAAGGATTGCATGGAAGTAGTATTAGAGGAAAATAGTTTGGAGGACTTCATTGATCAAGAAGTACTCAAGCCAGTAGTAGCTAATGCTACAAAATTGGCGGAATGGAAGAAATGTGTGGCTAGAGCAAGGAGAATCGTTCTGGAGGGAGTTCGAGACCACATAGTCTCAAGTCTCCATGGAAAGAGACACCATTTTCAATGTGGAAAACATTGAAAGATCTATATCAAAACAAAAACGATTAGAGGAAGCTGGCACTGAAAGACAATATTCAAAAAATCAAGTGTGAAAAGGGCGACACGATCTCTACATATTTGAACAAGCTCACCACCTGTAGGGATGAGCTTGGAAGTGTAGGGTTCACGACATCCAATGATGACATGGTGAGTTTTGCTCTCCTCGGTCTTCCTAAGAGTTGGCATAGCTACCAAGACTTCATAAATGGAAGAGAGAAACTGACAGATTGGGAATGACTTTGGTCAGATTTGATGTAGGAGGAGATAAGAAGAAGCACTAGAGATGGATCTTCATTAAAGCAAGATGATGAAGAAAATATAGCCTTAGCGAGTAAGGCAAGGAAAAGGAAAGGGAAGACATCCCATCCCAAATCTAGTTCTTCCCATGGTGGGAAGAAGTTTGACAAATCGAAAGTGCGATGCTTTCATTGTCATGAGGTGGGCCATTATGCTACAAATTGTCCATAGAAGAAATCCAAGAAGGGCTCCTCGAAGGGATCATATGGTGAGGCATTGGCCTCACAGTTCGAATTGGATTTATCTCTCATCGCATGCATGGTTTCATCCATGGTGGGATGTGTTTGGTACCTGGACAATGGAGCCTCTTTCCACATGTCCGGTGATAAGAATCTTTTCATTACCTTGGAGGAGAAGGATCTCCAAATGCGGATCAAGATGGGCGATGATGGAAAGTATCGTGTTTCAGGTGAAGGTACGATTGTGTTTTAGAGGGAGCATGGAGATACTCTCACCCTGGCTGATGTAAAGTATGTGCTGGGTCTGAAGAAGAATATTGTGTCCATCACTATGCTGGAAGACAAAGGCTATGATGTAGTCTTTAGTAAAGGAAAGGTATTCCTGAGGCATATCAGCATTGGATAGACTAAGAGGATTGGGATTTGAGTTAAGAATCTCTACAAGCTGGAGGTAGGCGACTGTGCTGCATTGAGTTACAAAGTAGAGATGGTGCAGAGCCAAGATATTGGTAAGCTATGGCATAGAAGATTGGGCCACTTCCACCATGGGGCCTTGAAGATCATGCAACAGATTTCTACTGGACTTCCCAAGGGAAATATGGAGCAGACAGATACATGCAAAGGTTGTACCTTGGGTAAGTATGCAAAATCTTCCTTTTAGGATTGAGACAGTAGAGCTAGAGCAATCCTGAAGTGAGTTCACACAGATGTGTGTGGACCATTCTATATATCCTCCACTGCTAAACAAAGGTACTATGTTATTTTTATTGTTGATTTTTCTCGTAGATGTTGGATCTAATTTATGCCAAAGAAGGATCATACCTTCTTAAGATTTTGTGAGTTTAAAGCCTTGGCAGAGAAAGAATATGGAAAGGAAATAAAAGCCTTGAGTAGTGACAATGGTGGAGAGTATGTCTCCCAATAGTTTAAGGACTTCTGCGCAAAAAAAGGAATTAAAAGGGAGTTGACAACACCCCATAACCCACAGTAGAATGGGTTGGCCGAAAGGAAGAATAGATCGATTGTGGGAGCAGCTCAAGCGATGTTGCATGACCAAAGCCTACCACTTCATTTGTGGGCTGAGGCATGCAATACAACAATATACTTGCAGAACAGAAGCCTGCACCGTATACTGGGGATGAAGACACCAATGGAAGCCTTTTTTGGGAAGCGACCATATGTGAGTCACTTTAGGATCTTTGGATCATCGGTTTATTCCCATGTGACCAAAGATTGATCTGATAATCACCTTATGAGTGACATCAGTTGAAGATTTGTTAAACAAAAGGTATTACAGACTCATGTGCTGGTGTGTGCTCTGTGTTATTGAAACAACAGATTGATCAGATTGCCAATACACAGACATTTCAAAAGGAAAGACAACAGAGAAATACAGTAAGCAGTACTAGACACAAATAGTTTTTAATAAGGAGTTCACCCTATTCTCCAGGGCTACGTCTCCGGTCCAGATTCATTGGTGGCCCGGTTTTATTATATCTTACAGCAAATAATTTACAATGCAGGGACTCAATATGAGTTCTCCTAACAACAGATTTTGCTTGGCAGGGTAGTTCTTGGATTCCCCAAGCCCCTCAGAGTTCACAAACTCTTTTTCTACCTACCAGCTCTGTGACTTTTGGTCTACAGTGGAAAGAGCCAACTATGGTACTCAATCTAGATAGATCCCTCTATGGGAAGGCTCAAATCTTCAAGCTCTCTGGTGCTCGATGCTGCCTGTGGTCAACTCGGCCCTCTGTCTCCTCTGCTTGGCTTTACTGCTCTCTATGTTCAGTCCTCCTCTCAGGGTTCACTATTCACTATCTCTCTGGTCACTCGGATTCTTCGCCAGATCCTCTTCTTATTTTTTTTTTCGACTGTCTCTCTGTTCATGGCTTTAACCAGTCGATCTTATGCCTGTTCGGTTCCTCTCCCACCTGCGCCGATTCTCCTCCTGCAGTTGTGCTTGGAGTTCCCTGTTCAGCGTCAGCATGAACGCTCAGGGAGTGACACGTGTCTCCATCTAACTGGTGTCAGCATGCTTCGTCGGCTCGTTCCTTCGGTTATGTCACGAATACACTCTTCCTCCACCGTGGCAGTCAATGGATTCCAAATCCCTTTTAAATAGGAACTTATTTCCCTGTCAATTCTGTTTCCTTCCATCGGGTGCAATCTCAGTCATTCGATCTAGGCTCCTCCAGATCCAACATCGTACGCACGTCGAGCACGATTAACTTGCTCGACCGTTAATGCGTGATCACAACGGTTTTTCTCTCACCTCTGCTACCACGCGTCGATCGCTGATTGTGATCTCTCCGCTTTCTCCAAAACCGCTTACCGTTCAAGGGCATCCCGATCAAACAACCGGTTTCCAGGCTGTGGGTCCCAACTATTGGCCGGATAAATTGTTCTTGCGGACAAGACCAATCTCCCTAGTATCAAATGATATCTAGCAACAAGCAGCACAAGAAAATCTACTTTTCTCTAAACATGTTTCAATTCATAAATGAAAACTAAGAGGTGTAATAGACCCTACCTCGGTCCAACGCTTGTTTGTGGCAGCTTTGTTCAACAGCTTCAAGCAGTTCCCTTTTAATAACCTGCATACACAAACAAACACACATCAAAGAACACCTACATAGATAATATAATAAAACATGTTCATTATGAAGATCAAAGAGCTCATAAAATAAACCATTAGAGGCAGTTCATTGAGAAAAATAAACTTGATTGTATTAACTTTATGAATAAAAGAACCTTACAACCTTTGCCTTGATGTTGCACAATCTCTTTCCAGGGTCCAGCAGGAATCTCCTCTACTTTGACAAGCCTCACTCACTTCCCAAATGAAATGAAAGGTATGTGATCTCTCCTCTCACAAGCTAAAAAGGGAAGTCTAATTTCTAGCAGCATTTACCCTCAATAATCTTCAGCTTTCAACCTCCCCTACAACCAGCCCAATGCCTGAATTCATAGTGCAAATGGAGGAAGTTGCAGGTCCACCATTGAAGGGATAAGTTCCTCCTTCAATGGGATAAGCACCTCATATCATGGAGTTAGCTCCCTTAGTTATGGAATGGATGAACCAAGGAGGAGCGGACTTGCCAGCGTAAGATTCCTTCTAGAAGCATCTAGAAGTGACCCAAGGTGAGTTTTTAAGAGCTAACTCATGCCTTTTTAGCTTTTACAGGGATTCGCACCCATCACTTAACAGACAGAGCGGTCAGGTTTGCAGGGGACATGGCCATTGAGTGCGGTACCGCAGGCAATGCTAGGAGAAAGTGTGAAACCAGGATTTAAGATATTTTTAAGGTCTTTCTCCCATTTTCAAGGCTTGACATGAAGAGCTGAGGCTTAAGACTTGCAAAGGAGGTATGTATGAGTGGTGATGGACTCACACAAAATGTAGAAAGTCATGGTGACAATTTTTTGTGTAACAGATTGCCCCCTAAAGTGCAAAGTCTGTAATAGATGAGGATAATTTTTGATCATCTAAGAAGAGTGAAGGACTTTATCATTTCAAGGATCTTCCTGTGGATACCCCAGTCGAAACCTGTAAAAAACATTCAACACAAAAAAAATATATATATATATATATATGTGTGTGTGTGTGTGTGTGTGTGTGTGTGTGTGTGTGTGTGTGTGAAAATATCATCGCTGAGGT
>APFE030073748.1:0-41636 GCA_000404065.3 Pinus taeda | reverse complement strand
TCAGATCTAAGTTGTATTGTGTGTAACAGAGGTGGAGATACTTGTGAGAAGTATTATTCTGTGTAATGTTACATGACTCAATCATTAATATACAGATAGTTGGGGTTTTTAGCGAGATGCTTTCCCTGGGATACATACTGTTTAATGTGTGAATGCTCTTGATGTTTTATTGTTATTGATGCTGCTATATTGATGATCAACGTAGAGGAGCTTATGTATTGTGTATGTTTTCCGCAATAGTACATGATCAGGATAATGTCCATTGAATATGTGTTAAATTATTCAAAATTTCTACAGAGGCTTGTTGAGAAACAATGGAAAACCTTTCACATCCTAAAACCTAACCCTAGAAGATGAAACACCAACCATTTTGGGTAAGTTGGTACATCAACTTCTTAGGGTCGTAACTTTGGCACCCGATCTCCGTTTGACACGTACAATAGCTTTTTAGAAAGATCTATTTGAGCACTACAACTTTGGGAAGAGAAATATTGGTCCATTGACCAATTTTTCTCCCAGATTTACCAAAATACATCGTTTAGGGCCTCAAAATGGCTCCGAAAGTTCAGGACCTGAAAAACTGCTAAAAATAGTAAATTGTGCTACAAATAAGGAAATTGAAAAACTAAAAGAGACAGTTGTTGTGGTCTAAGTGGGATAGGTGGGTGGCCACCAACATCCACCTGGATCATTCCTCCCCCCTTAGGAAGCAATGGTCCTCATTTTGTTGAGTTCCTCCATCTGCTGAACTTGGTCCCTGGTGAGCTGTTCTACAATCTCAGATGTGTCTAGTAATGGTGGGAAGCATGGTCGAGGGTGGTACACATTGAACACTTGGTGTAGTCGAAGGAGTGGGGCAATGTTTTGCTCCAAAGAATTGTTTCCCACAACCTTGGTAATGCTGTAAGGACCATGTCAGAGTGGTCTGAGCTTCTGATGGGCTCTTGTAAGGCGTTCTTTCTGCATACGTAACCAACCTTTGTCGCCCACCTGAAACTTGTGTGGTGCCCTTGTGGGTGAGGAGAAGTTCTTCTTGTGTTCTTTCATGACTATATCCCTCTACTACTACTGCTACATGGAGTAAGCCTTCATGGGGGTCATGGATGTGACAATGATCTTTCCCTTACTTTGGGAGCGAACCAAATAGAAAATGAATTTCCTAGTCTTGGAGACGATCTTGCTGCATTTCTTAGCAAAGATAAAAGAGGTGGCAGTAGATGGGGCTACCTTCAGTATCATGTATAATGAATTACACAAAGTACACAACATGTCACCTCCACAAGTATGGCTAGCCAAATAGTACATCACAAACATCTAGAGGTGCAACATCACACAATACCTCGTCTGTGAAGGGTTTGATGCTGTAGGGAAAGCGACATTGCTGGTGAACTCAGAGATCTCATCCTTGGTGAAGCCACCCGATACTATAAGGTTGCAGGTGTGGTGTAGTTGGTAGGCCCAACCGCTTCACGACCTCTGCTAAAATGAAGTTCTTTCAGCTACCATTGTCGACAATGAGTTGCAGCGGTGAACCCTTCACCCACATTTGTGAGTGGAAAAATTGCTCCCCATCCTCTGGATCTTCGGGCTCATTGTTCTAGATATTGGTAGTGGCAACAATGATGTTAGGCTCTACAGCAATGATCTACTTCCCTTTGTCATTCCCCTTGTCGGGTTCTGACTTGGGGTCAGAACATGCATTTGATTCGGAAGCCTTCAACTCGACCACCAGTAACTGCTTGGTCCAACACTCACTTGTGTTGTGAGTGGGGCTCTTATGGAACTCACACCACTTTTCAGTGTCCTTCTTCAACTTCGTGGTGTTGTTATTTTATTGTAGCTTTAATGGGTTGTCTTGGGTCACCCCGACTTGGATTTGTCCTTTGGTCTTCAGATTCGCAGATCCAAAGTCTTGCTTCTTCTCTTTGAACTTTTGCTCCATTTTGACAGGGTATCGGTATGTCGTTCCGAGCGAGGAAATGTTCAGGAACTTGATCTCTTCATGGACATATCTATTTACGAAGTTGTGGTATTTGAGTACTAGATGCAGCTCAAAATCCTTGATGCCCAACTGTGTGCGAAGGGTATGAAAGATGTTTGTGAACTCTGGCACATCTTGATCCCTTCCCTGCCAGAGCGTGGTCCAATTTATGTACTTGTCCTCATAGCTTTTGACATGGTAGTATTGCTCCTTGATGGCATCCCGGAAGGAATTCCAAGCGGGTGTGGCTAAAAATATTGAGCCTGTACTTTCATCCTTCTGCTCGTAGTAGGTTTCCCACCAGTCCTTGACGTTGGGGGCTGCTTTGAGAAGAGCAAAAAAAATCTTTTCTCAACTCGAAAATTCATGAATAGAAAAATACCCTTCTAGTTGATTTAATCATTTATCTACAACATCTGCGTCTATCTGACCCTCGATGATGGGGGTTTCAAAATTAACGTGTACCTTATATGGTGTGGCATTTCTAGAGTAGCTGTTGAAAGCTGATGCATTGCCTCTGGGTAGCAGTTGAAGGATCTGCGCAAAGTTGTTCATCATCGCATTCCTTTGTCGCTTTAGGGCTTCTTTGAGCAAGATTTTGATAGGATCTCCTACCCCCTAATCTTTATTTTCATCCTCCATGGGAGGCCATTGGGATTTGCGAGGCTAGTCTTGCAAATGGTCAACTAGTTCAAGCCCTAACTCCTTATATCCTGACCTCATTGGGGACATGTAAAGAAAAACAGAGAAACAAATAGGCCGCTTTGATACCACTAATCCAAATTTAAACAGGAATGCAACAAATTACTAAGATAAAAATAAATACAGATATGCATCAGAAATAATACTTTATTCCATTAATGTAAAATATTGAAATATGCTTACAAACAGAAATGGAAATAAACCAGCTAGGGTGATGGTAGCTTATCTCTAAGAAAAGATGTGGTGGCTACATGCCTTTGAACTGTGTTATAATGAGGCTTGAAGGCTTATTTATTGTTGAGAAACAATGGAAAACCCTTCTCATCCCAAAACCTAACCCTAGAAGATGAAATGCCAAATCGTGGGCCCCGTTTTGGGTAAGTTCATACATCAACTTCCTGGGGTTGTAACTTTGGCACCCGATCTTTGTTTGACGCGTACAAGCACTCATTAGAAAGATATACCCGAGCACTACAAGTTTCAGAAGAGAAACATTAGTCCATTAACCTATTTTGCTCCCATATTTCCCAAAAAACATCGTTTAGGGCCTCAAATGACTCTGGAAGTTCAAGACCCCAAAAAATGTTAAAAATAGTAAATTGTGCTACAATTATGGAAACTGAAAAACTAAAAGAGACAATTGTGTGGGTCCAAGTGGGATAGGTGGGTGGCCACCAACATCCACCTAGATCATTCCTCCCCCCTAAGAAGCAATGGTCCCCATTGCGTTGAGTTCCTTCACCTGCTGAACTTGGTCCCTAGTGAGCTGTTTTGCAATCTCTGATGTGTCCAATAATGGTGGGAAGCATGGCCAAGGGCGGTACACATTGAACACTTGGTGCAGGCGAAGGAATGGAGGAATACTGTGCTCCAAAGAATTATTTCCCATAGCCTTGGTAATGGTGTAAGGACCATGTCGACATGGTCAGAGCTTCTGATGGGCTCTTGTACGACATTGTTTCTATAGATGCAACTAGACTTTATTGCCCACCTGAAGCTTGCTTTTTCTTTGGGAAGAGCGAAAACAATATTTTCCCGACTCGAAAATTCATGAACAGAAAAATACCCTTCTAGCTGATTTAACCATTTATCTACAACATCTGTGTCTATCTAACCCTCAAAGATGGGTGTTTCAAAATTAACTTGTACCTTATAGGGTGTGGCAATTCTAGAGTAGCTGTTGGAAGCCGATGCATCACCTCTGGGTGGCCGCTGAAGGATCTACGCAAAGTTGTCCATCATCGCGTTCCTTTGTCGCTTTAGGGCTTCTTCGAGAAAGATTTCGATAGGATCTCCTACCCCCTCATCTTTATTTCCATCCTCCATGGGAGGTCATCAGGATTTGTGAGGCTGGTCTTGCAAAGGGTCGACCAGTTCAAGCTCGAATTCCTTATATCCTGACCTTGTTGGGGACATGTAAAGAAAAACAGAGAAAAAAAGCAGGCCGCTCTAATACCACTGATTTGAATTTAAATAAGAACACAACAAATTACTGAGATAACGATAAATATATATATGCATCGGAAATAATACTTCATTCCATTAATGTAAAATACTGAAATATGCTTACAAACAGAAATGGAAATAAACTAGCTAGGGCGATGGTAGCATATCTCTGAGAAGAGATGTGGCGGCTACATGCCTCTGAAACATGTTACAATGAGGCTTGAAGGCCTATTTATTTTTGAGAAACAATGGGAAACCCTTCACATCCCAAAACCTAACCCTACAAGATGAAACGCCAAATTGTGGGTCCCGTTTTGGGTAAGTTGGTACATCAACTTCCCGTGCTCGTAACTTTGGCACCTGATCTTCGTTTGACATGTAAAATATCTTGTTAGAAAGATCTATCCGAGCACTACAACTTTGGGAAGTGCAACATCGGTCCATTGACAGATGTTGCTCCCAGATTTCCCAAAAAATGTCGTTTAGGGCCTTAAAACGACTCTGGAAGTTCAACACCCGAAAAATTGCTAAAAATAGTAAATTGTGCTACAAATAAGGAAACTGAAAAACTGAAAGAGATAGTTGCTGGGGTCCAAGTGGGATAAATGGGTGGCCACCAACATCCACCTAGATCATTCCTCCCCCCTTAGGAAGCATTGGTCCCCATTGCGTTGAGTTCCTCCATCTGTTGAGCTTGGTCCCTGGTGAGTTGTTTTACAATCTTGGATGTGTCCAATAATGGTGGGAAGCATGGTCGAGGGTGGTACACATTGAAAATTTGGTGTAGGTGAAGGAGTGAGGTAATGTTGTGCTCCAAAGCATTGTTTCCCACAGCCTTGGTAATGCTGTAAGGACCATGTTGGAGTGGTATGAGCTTTTGATGGGCTCTTGTAAGGAGTTCTTTCTGCATATGTAACCAAACTTTGTCGCGCACCTGAAAATTGTGTGGTGCCCCTGTGGGTGAGGTGAAGTTGTTCCCGTGTTCTTTCATGATGGTATCCCTCTATTGCTGCTACTACATGGAGGAAGCCTTCGTGGGGGTCATGTATGTGATGGTGATCTTCCCCTTACTTTGGGAGTGAACCAGACAAAAAATGAATTTCCTAGTCTTAGAGACGATCTTACTGCATTTCTTAGCAGAGATCAAAGAGGTGGCGGTAGATGGGGCTACCTCCAGTATCTTGTATAATGAATTACCCAAAGTAATAATAACAGAGTGAGGCCTTGACTCATACACAGCATGTCGCCTCCACAAGTATGGTTGGCCAAATAGCACATCACAAACATCCAAAGGTGCAACATCACACAATACTATTGGAAATAATATTGAGAGGGGGGCATGAATCAATATTAGCAAATCAATAATCTTTTCATTTCCATTATCAGATTCATATACGCTACTTCAGTTAAGGATAACCACATGTATACGCAAGTGTGTTTAATGCAACTAGCATATATCCAGTAAACTTATGATTCAGTTAGTTGATCTTCAATGAGTGCATTAGAACATTATTAACCATATGAATAGTAAACAGGTGCAGTAAAACAAAACAGATCATCACACATAAGAAGCACACATGAACACCATGATATAATGTGGAAACCCAATGTGGGTGAAAACCACCTGCTGTAATTCATCTCTATTTTCTTTTAATAAGAAACTTCTTTTTACAATATTTATGTACTGGTGCAGTCTTATACCACTAATCAGGCTTCTACCTATAGAAGGCTACAACCTTCTCTCGTTCTCCAGTTTCTCCTGGAAGGGAGCTACAACCCCCTTAGCTCTTGTACTAGCTGATCCATTTATTAGTACGTAGGTGTCGGCCTACTGAAGGCTCCAACCTTCACTCATTTTCTAGCTGCTACTGGAAGGGAGCTCTAACCCCCTGGCTCTTGTACTGGTTGATATGTTTACTAGTATGTACGTGCTAGCCTACAGAAGGCTATGATCTTCTCTCTTCCTCCAGGGACCACGTTTCATAAATTTTCATATTGGATACTCCTGAAGAACAACACCATAATTTGAAGGCCACATTTCATCCAATTTTCATACTCGACCCATCAACAACAATGAACCACAAAATTGATCACCACTGCAATACAACCATCAACTACACTTGCATCATTCATTTTTGAATCACCCAACACTAAATCACTGAAATCCCATCAACAAAACATAGTCACTAGAACACAGAGCAGAACACAGAACTCTGCAACAATAACCAGATCGAACTGTAACTTTAAATTTCATATCTCATAATGTATACGCTACTATGATGAACCAAACTGGCACACATATGCAATTTTTTACCAAAATATTTACTCATAACTTTGCAGTTGTTCTAGACATCAGTTATACCCAAATCATAACATTCATACAACAAAACATGCGTCAATAATTCAGATCTAGTCTATCCATGATCAAACCACATAATGATAATACATTCCAAGCCTTATGATCCGGATCCATTATCCATCTTCAACTGCATAGGTGCATCCTTGATTTAGATAAAGCAAAGCATCACAAACCCATAACCAACATACTAGATCTCACACTTCATCAGATATTCAACCCTTGCACTCTTACATTTCTTGGCCTAATGATCTTCTCCTTATATAGGTTTAGGCCTCTCTCATTACCATGGTCCAAAACAACGTAGAACCAATACCTTGGACCCAATCCATGGGGTCAACACTTTGGACCAAATACCATGGACCAAATACCACAGAACAAAACTTAGTTTTCCAACATGTACGGGCCTTTCCTTCTGTGAAACTACGTGCGTACATATATGCACCTTTTGTTCTACTAACCCGCGTGTATACACACTTTCATCAAGTCTAACCTATGTATACCTCTCTCTGATCATTAATTCATTGCTCTTGACCTGCTGCACTATGATCTGACATCTAAGTGAGTTTCCATCAAGGAAAACACCTGTATCATACTTCTGAGTGAGTTGCCATCAAGGACAACACATGTATAATAATGCCAACAATCTCCCCCTTTGGACTTGATGGCAACAACCACACCAAGTCACTCTCCCCCTTTGACATCAAGGGCAAAGGGTAGACCAAGATATTCTCTTCCTTGATATGCATTCGGTTGTCCATACTCCCCCTGAGTATCTACTAAAATCTTTGATTGAGCTCCCCATTTATTCATGCCAAGATGTACCAATCTTTCCATGCTCCCCCTAAGCACATGCAAGGTCTGCAAAATCATAAAATGATTCTATACATACATTTCCAATGACCTTCCTAAAGACTCATACATACAACAATCTCGCAACCAAGTGGGGATACACCATTTTTGACTCATCCACCCAACCAAGTGGGGATATACCAAAATTTTATACATGAATCAAAAATTAAAAACATTACATCATCCATCCCATGCATAGTGGGGTTACAAATCAAAGACCAACAATATAATCAAGACCATGATAGTCATCAACAACTATCAGATTCCATATATGATCTGCACCATAAGCATCAACATCTAGCCCTGTAACATGCAATACCATTCTTTTGACCAACCAGGAAGATGTATTATTTAGCCACATAAGAATCATCACCAAAGACTTCTAGCCAAAATGCCAACAATGCATTATTTGAAGTATATGCTCCCCCTGAACCTGTGTCATGCCATCATCAACCAGTGACTGAACCATATTAGACTTATGTACTGCTGCTTTTCTTCAGAACATCATATACGCGACTGTGCAACATCTAATTCGCATATATACGAGGATTTTCTTCATGAAACCTGTGTATGAGATTTAGAACACTGATGTTTCACACTTTTAGCTTCCTCTGAGTTTGTGATGTTTGTATATTCTTCTATGCCACATCTTTCCGGTTGTACTTCCTTTTTCTTCCATATCTTCAACTGTGATGATGTTTTCTCCTTTTGGTATGGTGCCCGAAACCCTCTCCTGCATTCCTTTGCTATATGTCCAAGCTTGTTACATGCATAACATCTTACATGTTTCATATTCCTCCTATAACAGTCAATGGCTTTGTGACCAAACATATTGCAAGCAAAAAAATATCCCTTAAAGTACCTAGAACGTGATGATCTTTCTATGTGACAGTCTTGAACCATTCTACTTCTGCATCTAGCTGCAACATGTCCAAGATTATGACATACATAACATTCAACATTATTCATCGAAGGAAATAATCATCTATTACTTCCACGGTTAGGAGCAAAATATTTTCTTTTAGGAGTTTCTTTCCTTGGCTATTGATGGGGTTGTCCTCTCATCTCCTTGTTGAGAATTTCAGATTTCTCATTAGAATTCCTTGCCTCACCTTGTGCGCTAGATTCACCTTCAATAGATTCATGAAAACCAAGACCAGTTTTGATAGCAGGAGACCCTTGACTACTAAGAATATCATCCAAAATCTTAGTACTGTCTTGAAATAGTAATAGTTTACCTTTTTCTTCTAATTTACCTTTCAAGATATTTACCTCAACCTGATGCTGTTCTTCCTTTTCTAGACATTGCTTCTTCAAAATTTCTTCTGACTTTGTTCCTTCTTCCACTTGTTGCCTTAGTTTGAGAATCTCTTTTTCTTGTTCTTCATTCAGCTCCTGTAGCATTTGATGAACTCTGAAGGAAGATTCCAACTGAGCTTTTAGGTTGATAATTTCTTCTTTGAAGGCACTCTTCCTTTTGCTAAATAGATCTTTTTGATCTATGATTTTATCTGATGCTTCATTTGCTTGTTCATCTTCAATCTGAGGTGATTCAGACTCTGAATACTTGCTTCCACTCAATGGCAGGCTGTCATTGTTCCTTTGATTTGTCTTCTTCTTTTGATGTGCTTTCTTCCCATTGTTCTATGGATCTCCTTCAAGCGATCAAGCTTCTACCAAAGGACCTGCTCTGATACCAATTGTGGAAATAATACTGAGAAGGGGGGGGGGGGGGGGTTAATCATTATTAGCAAATCAATAATGTTTTCATTTCCATTATCACATTCAAATATGCTACTTCAGTTAAGGATAACCGCGTGTATACACAACTGTGTTTAATGCAACTAGCGTATATCCAGTAAACTTATGGTTCAATTAGTTGATCTTCAATGAGAACGTCAGAACATTATTAACCATATGAATAGTAAATAGGTGCAGTAAGATAGAACATACCATCACACATAAGAAGCACACATGAACACCATCATATAAGGTGGAAACCCAATGTGGGTGAAAACCACCTGCTGCAATTTGTCTCTAGCATCTTTTAATAAGAAACTTATTTTTACAATATTTATGCATTGGTGCAGTATTATACTAGTATGAAGGCTTCTACCTGCAGAAGGCTACAACCTTTTCTCATTCTTTGGTTTCTTCTGGAAGGGAGCTACAACCCCCTTAGCTCTTGTACTAGCTGATCCATTTACTAATACATAGGTGCTGGCCTACTCCAACCTTCACTCATTTTCCAGCTGCTACTGGAAGGGAGATCCAACCCCCTGGCCCTTATATTGGCCAATATGTTTAATAGTACATAGGCACCGACCTACAGAAGGCTACGATCTTCTCTCTTCCTCCAGGGACCACATTTCATAAATTTTCATACTGGATACTCCTAAAGCACAACACCATAATCTGAAGGCCACGTTTCATCCAATTTTCATATTGGACCCATCAACAAAAATGAAGCACAAAATCAATCACCACTGCAATACAACCATCAACTACACTTGCATCATTCATTTCTGAATCCCCCAACATTGAATCACTGAAACCCTGTCAACAAAACATAATCACCAGAACACAGAGAAGAACACAGAACTCTGCAACAATAACCAAAGCCAACTAAAACTTTAAATTTCATATCTCATAATGTATATGCTACTATGATGAACCAAACTGGCATACACACACACTTTTACCAAAGCCAACCCGCGCACAGATCTACAAATATTTACTCATAACTTTGCAGCTATTCCAGACATCAGTTATACCCATATCATAACATTCATACAACAAAACACGCGTCAATAATTCAGATCTAGTTTATCCATGATCAAACCATATAATGATAATACATTCCAATCCTTATGATCCTGATCCATCATCCATCATCAACCGCATAGGTGCATCCTTGATTCAGATCAAGCAAAGCATCAAAAACCCATAACCAGCATACTAGATCTCACACTTAATCAGATATTCAATCCTTGCACTCTTACATTTCTTGGCCTAATGATCTTCTCCTTATATGGGTTTAGGCCTCTCTCAATACCATGGTCCAAAACCACGTAGAACCAATACCTTGGACCCAATACCTGGGGTCAACACTTCAGACCAAATACCATGGACCAAATACCACGGACCAAAACTTAGTTTTCCAACATGTACACACCTTTCCTTCTGTGAAACTGCATGTGTACGTATACATGCCTTTTCTTCTGCTAACCCACGTGTATACACACTTTCATCAAGGTTAACCTGCGAATACCTCTCTCTGATCATTAATTCTTTGCTCTTGACCTGTTGCACTATGATCTGACATCTGAGTGAGTTTCCATCAAGGACAACACTTGTATCATAATTCTGAGTGAGTTGCCATCAAGGACAATACATGTATCATAATGCCAACAAATACCTCATCTGTGAAGGGTTTGATGTTGTAGGGAAGGTGACACTACTGGAAAACTCGGAGATCTCGTCCTTGGTGAAGCCACCCGATACTATAAGGTTGCAGGTGTGGTGTAGTCAGTAGGCCCAACCACTTCACGATCTCTACTAAAATGAGGTTCTTTTGGCTACCATTGTCGACAATGAATTATAGGGGCAAACCCTTCACCCACGTTTGTGAGTGGAAAACTCGCACCCCCTCCTCTGGATCTTCAGGCTCATTCTTTTGGATCTTGGTGGTGGAAATAGTGATGTTGGGTTCTGTATCAATGATTTTCTTCCCTTTGCCATTCCCCTTGTTTGGTTTTGACTTAGGGTTGGAACATGCATCTAATTTGGAAGCCTTCAACTTGGCCACCAACAACTGCTTGGTCCAACACTCACTTGTGTTTTGAGTGGGGCTCTTATGGAACTCACACCAATTTCCGGTTTCCTTCTTCAACTTCATGGTGTTGTTCTTTTCTTGCGGCTTTGACGGGTTGTCTTGGGCCACCCCGCCTTGGATTTGTCCTTCGGTCTTTGGATTCACAAATCCAAATTCTCGCTTCTTCTGTTTGAACTTTTGCTTGATTTTGACAGCGTATCGGTACGCCATGCCAAACGAGGAAATGTTTAGGAACTCCATCTCTTCCTAGATGTATCTATGTAGGTAGCCATAGTATTTGAGTACCAGATACAACTCAAAATCTTTGATACCCAACTATGTGCGAAGGGTAGGAAAGATGTTTGTGGACACTGGCACATCTTGGTCCCTTCCCTCCCATAGCATGGTCCACTTTATGTACTTGTCCTCATAGCTTTTGATAGGGTACCATTGCTCCTTGATGGCATCCCAGAAGGAATTCTAAGTGGGTGCGGCTGAAAATAGTGAGCCCGTACTTTCATCCTTCTGCTCACAGTAGGTTTCCCACCAGTCCTTGACATTGGGGGATGCTTTGAGAAGAGTGAAAACAATATTTTTCCGACTTGAAAATTCATGAAAAAAAATACCCTTCTAGTAGATTTAACCATTTATCTACAACATCTGTGTCTATCTGACCCTTGAAGATGGGGTTTTCAAAATTAACTTTTACCTTAAAGGGTGTGGCATTTCCAGAGTAGTTGTTGGAAGCCGATGCATTGCCTCTATTTAGCCGTTGAAGGATCTGTGCAAAGTTGTCCATCATCGTGTTCCTTTGTCACTTTAGGGCTTCTTCGAGAAATACTTTGATAGGATCTCCTACCCCCTCGTCTTTATTTTCATCTACCATGGGAGGCCGTTAGGATTTGTGAGGTTGGTCTTGCAAAGGGTCGACCAGTTAAAGCCCGAACTCCTTATATCTCGACCTCGTTGGGGATATGTAAAGAAAAATAGAGAAAAAAAGTAGACCACTATGATACCATTAATCTGAATTTAAACAGGAACACAACAAATTATAGATATAACCATAAATACAAATATGTAGTGGAAATAATACTTCATTTCATTAATGTAAAATACTGAATTATGCTTACAAATAGAAATGGAAATAAACCATCTAGGGCGATGGTAGCTTATCTTTGAGAAGAGATGTGGCAGCTACATGCCTCTGAACTGTGTTACAATGAGGCTCAAAGGCCTATTTATTGTTGAGAAACAATGTAAAACCCTTCACATCCCAAAACCTAACCCTAGAAGATGAAATGCCAAATTGTGGGCCCCATTTTGGGTAAGTTGGTGCATCAACTTCCCGGGGTCATAACTTTGGCACCCGATCTTGATTTGACGTGTACAATAGCTCATTAGAAAGATCTATTTGAGCACTAAAACTTTGGGAAGAGCAACATTAGGCCATGTACCCATGTTGCTCCTAGATTTCCAAAAAAACGTCTTTTAGGGCCTCAAAACGGCTCTGGAAGTTGAGGACCCGAAAAACTGCTAAAAATAGTAAAATGTGCTACAAATAAAGAAACTGAAAAACTAAAAGAGAGAGTTACAGGGGTCCAAGTGGGATAGGTGGTTGGCCACCAACATCCACTTGGATCAGCTCTTGCTATAGTTTATTTTCTATGTTTTAGAATTCGTATGTAGGTAATTTCTGTACGGGGTTAAAACTTACATTTGGTAGCAGAGTTCTTTTGGCTTCAAGGGAACGACTTTGTTGCTGAGGAGTTTCACTTGGGCCTGTGGTAGGCCTTGTTCAATGGGAGATCTGCGGGATTGATTCTATTGGTGAAAGAAGATGGCAAGCAGTGGAAAGATAGAAATTGAGAAATTTAATGTTTAGAGTTTTGAGTTGTGGAAACTCAAGATGGAGGATCTGCTAGTGGACAAAGATCAGTGGATCACGTTAGATCTGAATACTAAACCAACGAGAGTGTCTGATGAAGAATTGAAGAATTTGGATTGGAAGGCAATGAGCATAACATGATTGTGGGTCTCAGATTCAGTATTGTTGAATGTATCAGGGGAAGCTATGGTGAAGGCTTTGTTAGACAAGTTAGGGACTTTGTACCAATCTTAGTCTCTAGTGAATAAACTATTCCTATGGAAAACATTGTATAACCTAAGGATGAAAGATAGAGACTCGGTGACAGAGCATCTGAACACATTTAATACTATGGTAAGTCAGTTATTATCTCTTGATATTAAAATTTTATATGAATATAAGTGCATCAGTTTGTTGTGTTCTCTACCAGATTCATCGGATAGTCTAGTTATTTCAATAGGTAGCAATGCAATTGTCTTTCAATTTCATGAAATAGTCTCATCCTTACTGATAGAGGAGATGAGATGAAAAAATATGGAGAGCTAGAATGGTGATGCCTTGTCTGTACGAGGAAGGTCCCAGAATAGAAACAAAAATAAGTCATCGAGTGAGATCTAAATCTAGAGGGAGATCTAAATCTCCAAGAAAACCTATAAAGGTGTACTGGAAATGTGGAAAGGAATGGCATTACAAAAGGGACTGTAAATCTAAAGATCCTAACAAAGGAAAGGGATCTGATGATGCTCCTTCTACAGAGGCAAAAACTACATCAGATGAAGGTGGGGATGTGTACTTGGCTTCCTCAAGTACACATGTATATCATGAGGCATGGTTAAATGACTCAGGTGCATCCTTTCACTTCACTCCTCATAGAGAGTGCTTCTGTGAGTATGAGAAATATGATGGTGGTGATGTCTTCTGAGGGGATGACATGAAGGCTAAAATCGTTGGTTGCGGAAAAGTTAAGTTGAATTTGCAAGGTGGAAGGACTAGAACACTTCTAGGTGTTATGCATATTCTTGCATTGGCCAAATATTTGATTTTTGTAAGCAAGGTGGATGATGCAGGTCTAAAAACAATGTTTGAGAAGGATACCTACAAGATGGTTTTGGGAGCACTCGTATTGATGTGGTGAGTTCGGACTGAAACTTTGTACAAGTTGCAAGGTAGCACTATTGTTGATGGGTACAACAATTTTGTGGTTCCTGAAAGTGGAGCAGAAAATCTATGGTATCTTGAGAAAGGACCATGTTATGGCATCAAAGCCTTGGACATATTGGAGAGAAGGGCTTCAAATACTTCGTGGTAAAGGTATGGTAGAAGGTATGACTAATAGCTCTCTTGATTTTGATTTTTGTGAAAATTGTGTATATGGAAAGAAGAATTGGGTGAGTTTCCCCTATGGTGGTAAGAGGGAAAAATAGATATTAGAGCTTGTGCACAGTGATGTGTTTGGACCTGTGAAGGTTCCATCAATGGGTAAGTCTGTGTACTATGTATCATTTATAGATGATTTCTCAAGGAATACATGGATATATTTCCTTAAGAAGAAATCTGAAGTCTTTGACAGGTTTAAATAATGTAAGGCTCTGGTGGAAAACTAGAC
The DNA here is from genome assembly GCA_000404065.3 of Pinus taeda. NCBI lineage: Eukaryota > Viridiplantae > Streptophyta > Pinopsida > Pinales > Pinaceae > Pinus > Pinus taeda. The sequence continues at coordinate 27,015 of APFE030073748.1, read as the reverse complement.
ATAGAAGATGATAAAGGTGCTAAGGACAGATAATGGTGGAGAGTTTTGCAAGAAGGACTTTGAAGAATTCTATAAGAAGAGTGGTATAGCATGGCAGAAGACTACTCCATACGCACCTAAGAAAAATGGAGTTGTAGAAAGAATGAACAAGATGTTAATGGAAAGGTCAAGAAGCATGCTTGGTGGTGTTGGGTTAGGACAGGAATTCTGGGCAGAGGTGGTGGAGATTGCATGTTACCTGGTCAATAGATCACCTTCATTAGCATTGGAGGATAAGACTCCACAAGAGGTATGGACTAGTAAGTAACCCTCTCTTTCACATCTGAGGGTATTTGGATGTGATGCATATGTACATGTTCCAAAGGAGAAAAGAACAAAGTTGGATAGTAAATATGAAAAGTGCATCTTTAGTGGGTATAAGGATGGTTTAAATGGTTATAAACTTTGGAACCCAGTAACAAGGAAGGTTGTGTACAGTCGAGATGTGGTGTTCAAAGAGGTGAAAGATGTTATTAAACATCAATTCCAACCAAAGGAACCTGAGAAGATAGAGTTTAAGCTAATGGAGGAGAATCAAACTCTATAATAGAAGAGGAATCAGAAGATGAACATCCACAAACTATGGTTGTGAGAAGATCAGTTCAAGAAAGAAGGCAGCCAGAAAGGTATAGTCCACCTTCTTTCTATTCAATTTTTTCTTTATCTATTACTGATCATGATCTCAGAACTTTGAAGGAAGTAGTAGATTCAGAGGATGGGAAACTATGGAAAGAGGCCATGGTTGATGAAATGGAATATTTGCACAAAAATGAGGCTTGGGATCTGGTGGAGTTGTTGTCTGGAAGGAAACCCATTGGCAAAAAATGGGTGTTCAAGAAGAAGACAAATGTAGAAGGAAAGGTGGAGAAATAGAAAGTTTGGTTGGTAGCAAAAGGTTATTCCCAGGTGCTGGGAATTGATTTTGGTGATATTTTGTCTCCTATTTCCAAGGTAGCTTCTATTAGATTACTTTTATTTGTTGCTGCTTTTTTTATTTTGAAGTAGAACAGATGATGTGAAGACAACATTTCTTCACGAGAATCTGGAAGAGGAGATCTACATGAAGCAACCTAAAGGCTTTGCGGTGAAGGATAAGAAATAATATGCAAGTTAAAAAACTCTTTGTATGGTTTAAAATAGTCACCAAGGATGTGGTATCAGAAATTTGATACATTTACACGAGGACTTGGCTTCACCAGAAGAAAAGTAGATCACTATGTTTATTTTAAATTAATTGGTGACCGTGTTATTTATCTAGTCTTGTATGTGGATGATATGTTGTTGGTTGGAAATGAAAAATAAACTATCAAGGATTTGAAGACACAATTGTCCTCCAAATTCAACATGAAATATCTTGGTGTTGCAAACTATATTTTTGGCATGGAAATTAAAAGAGTGTTACAAAGTGATGTTGTAATTAATAAAAAAGAACCCACTAGTTAACTCTACGAAAGAGAGTTTGAAATAGGAGAGTCTAGCTCTGCAAAATGCTTTACATTGTCCATGTACAACACAGATTATATAGCAATCATATATTTAGGGAAGTTAGAACCATAACCTAAGAAATAGAAACTAATTCCTATCCTGACGTCTCGTGAACCAACTCACTATTCTAAGATATTCTCCATTATCTCTAACACTCCCCCTTAATGGAGAAGGGGTTCACAAATATGTGTAACATCTCCCTAAACATTTCAAACTTAATCCTACCAAGAGGCTTAGTGAAAATGTCTGCAACATTATCACATGTATTACAATATACCAAATGGATTTCTTTTGATTTCACTTTCTCCTTGATAAAGTGGAATTGTGTATCAATGTGTTTAGTGTTCTTGTGAAACATCAGATTATCAACAAGTTTGATTGAACTCTGGTTATCACATCTGATTGCTGTTGCAACTTTCTGTTCTTCCCCGACATCTTGGAGAAGTCTCTACAACCAAACTGCCTCACACGTTGTTGCACACATAGCTTGATACTTTGCTTCTACTGAAGACAATGAAACTATGTTTTGTTTCTTTTTCTCCATGTAATCACCCTGGATCCAATGTTGAATGCATAGCCTATTATGGATCTGCAGTGGTCTACATTTCCAGCTCAGCCAAAATCTGTAAATCCTGTCAATCTAACATTAGAGGAATCAGTGTAAATAATACCATAGTTTATAGTACCTTGTAAACACATCAAAACACATTTCGCTACATTCTAATGACTCTCAAGTGGCTTGGACATGTATTTACTTATCACACTGACTGCATAATCCAAATCTGGTCTAGTAGTGGTCAGGTAGGTCAGGCAGTTTGATGTTTTTTTGTAGTGGTACTACTACAGGCTTACACTGATCCATCCTGAATCTTTCCAGTAGACCTTTGACATACTTACCCTAGGACAGAAAATTTTGTCTTGAATCTCTACTAATCTCAAGACCCAAACAATATCTTAATTCACCAAGGTCTTTCATTTTGAACACCTATGACATTTGTGTAGGAATTTACAGGGTATGTTCCTCAGACAGAACACTAAAGGACACCACTCACAAACAGATCACAGATCAATACACCAGTATTTTTGACGTGGTTAAAACCCTCAAAGAGGGAAATAGTCCATGGCTTGAGCCAACGTGGCCACTTCAGGAAATTTATTAATAAAAGAATGAAATTTTACATAAGCTTCTCTCATGAATAGTTAACCTACAAATGACCCTCCATGCTCTTTAAATATAGATCATGGACCAATCGGGTTGTTAAGCCACGGATCAAGGGCTGGTAATACCGAGGAGAGAATGAATCGTCGGATCACTACATATCGTGACCGTCGGATTGTAAGTTACAAAAGTACATAGTAAAGAAACACACTTTACCTAACTCTATACTAGACCAAGTTATACTTAACTATTTCCTATGTGTCAGAATATTCTAACAATTTGTTGCTTGATTTCTTTGATTAGAGGAATAACATCACCTGTAATAATTAAATCATCTACATACAAATAAATCAACATTGTGCACCCTTTTTCATCTTGCATGGTATATAGATTAGGGTCGTTTTTACTTCTATTATAACCAAGTTGTAGAAAAAATGAATCAATATTTTCATACTAGGACCTGGGTGCTTGCTTTAGTCTATAACGAGCTTTGTTTAATATACAGACTAAATGTTCTTTCCATTTCTAGACAAACCCCTCAAGTTTCTCTAAATACACCTCTTCTTTCAATTCCCCATTTAAAAGTGCAGATTTTACATCTAGTTGGTGAATCATCCAATGTTTATTAGTAGCTAAAGTAATCAACATTCTGATGGTATTTAGTTTAGCTACAGTGCCAAAGGTTTCTTCATAGTCAATGCTTTATTTTTGTGAATACCCCTTTGCTACCAATCTAGCTTTTAATTTATCTACGGTTCCATCTACATTAATCTTGGGTTTCTACAACCATTTATAACCTATGGTTTGTTTCCCTTTAGGAAGTTCAACTAGCTCCCAAGTGTTGTTCCTGATTATAGATTCATATTCATGTTCCATAGTTGTTTTCCATTCACTACATTCATTTTCTTCCTTATAACTAAAAGGGTTGACGACATTCATCATACTAGTTATAAAAGCATTTTCCCTATATCTTATAGGCAATTGAGCTTTCCTACCTAATCTCCTGAGTGGTGGGGTAGCTTCAAACCTTGTCTGATCATCATTTTCTGGACTTGGCTTGGTAGCTACATCATCTTCTTTTCCTTCCTGCTTCTGTTGCTATTGTTGTTGTTGTTGTTGTTTTTGTTGCTACTCATCTTTTGCCTTTGTATACTGATCCTGATTGTTTCTTGTTTCTTCTCTTTCTTCTTCCACCAAGAACGGAATATCCCATTCCTCATTGTGATTATCAGATTCTTCATGACCCTGCTCATGGAATATGACATCTCTAGTAACAAAAATCTTGTGAGTAGAGGGATTAAATAATCTATAAGCTTTATATTGTGAACGATACCCTATAAAGGTACATATGATGGCTTTTGAATCTAGTTTTCTTTTGTCTTCCTTTGGAATATGGGAAAATGCTTTATACCCAAACATCCTTAAATGTTTTACTGCAGACTTAAATCCATATAATGCTTCATAAGTAGTTTCAAACTCAAGTCTTTGTAGGACTCCTATTTTTCAAATAAACTGCAGTATTCAATGCTTTAGCCCAAAAACCATTCGAAAGATCCTTACCTTTCAACATTCTCCTAGCACATTCCACCAATGTTCTATTCTTTCTTTCTGTTACTCCATTCTGCTGAGGAGTATGGGGTACTGTGAATTGCTGTAATATCCCATGGTCTTTACAATACCTGATAAGCTCATCCTTCTTGTATTATCCCCCTTGATCGAAGCAGATAATTTTTATATGCTTCCCTGTTTGATTTCAATCATGTTTCTGAACTGCTTAAAGTATTCAAATGTGTGACTTTTCTTACTCAAAAAATATACCCAAGAAAACTTTGTGCAGTCATCAATAAACAATAAAAAATACAGTGCACCTCCTAATGAATTTGTTTGCATGGGTCCACAAATATCTGTGTGCACTAATTCAAGTATCTCTCTCTGTGTCTTCTCTACTGAAACAGGGAATTCTTCTCTATATATCTTTCCTAATGTACAGGCATCACAATCATTATGCACTTGTTTTAACATAGGAAGATCTCTTGCCATTTCCTTTTTCTGTAGTAACAACAAATCATTGTAGTTGATATGACCAAATGTCTGATGCCACAACTCTTCTGTAGTCAAACTCACCCCTGTCAAAGCTTGAACTGGTGCTGGTCTTACATACAATTTGTACAGGCCTCCTATTCGAATTCCTATAGCAATAGTCTTGATGCCATCTAACATATCTTTAATATAACAGTTAGATTTAAAAAATTCAACTTTAAGACCCTGATCTATAATCATGGATACAAAAATCAAGTTATTTTTTACACTAGGCACATACATGACATTATGAATTTGTCTTACAGTACAATTAGATAAAATGATAGAAATTTTCCCAAACCCTTTGATCTGATGGCTTCTATCATCACCTAGGTAGATTTATGCTCCATCATTGATTTCCTTAAAATATTCAAAGCATTTATTGTTCCCTGTCATATGTATTGATTCTCCCGAATCTACATACCAAATGTCTGCATCAACATTCTCATCAAAATTTTCCATAAAAAATCTGAAGTTCTGCTCATGATTATCATTCACGAGATGGCCTGCATGTCTTTTCTTCTTCTACTGTTGTTCATGATATTGCTTCTTCCTACACTCCTTAGTGATATGACCAAGTTTTCCACAATAAAAATATTTAATTTCAGAGTTGTTTCTATTCGGATGCATACATTAAGTTTGATTTGGTCTTTTCTGTGAGTTTCCTACATTTTGCTGTTGTGGAATTCCTCTTCCTTTGAAGAAGTTCTTCTTCACCATCAACACAAGATCTGCACTCTGGGGCTTCAGAGTCGATCTTCTTTCTTCTTCTTGCATTAGTATTCCTGTCAGTTCTTCAAACTTTGGGATCTTCTCTCTCGCATTTATCCCAGTGATAAACATTTGGTAGTCATTGGTCACACCATTCATGGTAATAGTTACAAGATCTGTATCTACACCTGTATCACCAATGTCTGCCAGTTTGTTCTTTAGATCTTTGATTCTTGCTATGAAGGTAGAAACTGTTTAATTCTCCTCCATCTTTAGGGATAAGATCTTGCTCTTCAAGAATAGAAGGCGATTTGTATTCTTGATCTCATACAAATCATTCAAAATTCCCCAGATTTCACTTGCTGATTTTCATTCTCTGATGTGTGGTATGATGCATTCTTTCACTAACATCTTCAGTAATGTCCTTGCTTTACCTTCTTGCTTCTCCCAATCTAGGACTGATGTTGATCCATCTACTGGCTTCTACTCATCCCCATTTGCAATCGTCCAGGCACTCTGCACTTCTAGCAGAGTCTGCATCTTGAATTTCCAATTCGCATAATTGGAGCCATCAAGCTTGTTATTCTCATTCAAGTATGCTTCAATAATCTGATTATTCATATTGGCGATTTAAAAATTTGACCAGTAAAAAAAATATATGTTAGAGTTACCCCAGATCTGTGTCAAAGGTAGAGTTTGTGATAAATGGTCTCCAATACTATTTGATCCCGCAACGCACACGTAAATTACTGTGGCTTCCTTCATAGCCTCTACCACGGCCTCCTCAGTAGACCTCAGCCTCCACACAACCTTCTCTTGGTAGCCACCACCAATACGTAGCCCATTCTTTGTTTGCACAGTTGGCACGAGTTAGCACCATGAACTCATGAAGGTCTTTGCGACTATCTAGAAATATCTAGTGTGGTCGTCCAAAATAAAATGCATGGAAGTGTTATAGTGGTATTGGCACGATTAGCCCTCCAAAACACGTGATGATTTCACCTCAGTCGGGCCTTTCAAATCCTCCACGTAGCGTACAGGTTCCTCTGTCCTGTAGCTCCGGTACCATGTTAAAAAGTGATGTTGTAATTAATAAAAAAGAACCCACTAGTCATCTTTATGAAAGAGAATCTAAACCAAGAGAGTCTGGCTCTACATAACACTCTACATTGTCCATGTACAACACACATTATATAGCAATCATAGATTTAGGGAAGTTAGAACGATAACCTAAGACAATACTGTAGAGGTTTCATATTTGGAGAGATTCGGGACTTATATATCTATCTATAGAAAAGATGCACTTATTTATTCAAATCTCACTTATCAACCAAGTTAGGGTTAACATAAATATAACTAGATCTAGGGTCAATAAAAATATAAACAACTTGATCACAAAGCTTACCATCCATCTCAATGATAGATGCCTAATGATCTACCTTCCAGTTGTCCAGTGTTGCATAGATATGACGAATGCTCTGGAGATAGCATCTTTCAGAATTATATAGCTATCTCCAGAAAAGATGCACTTCTTTATTCAAAATACACTTATCAACCAAGTTAGGGTTAACATAAATATGACTAGATCCAGGGTCAATAAAAATAGAAAAAACTTGATCACAAAGCTTACCATCCATCTCAATGATAGATGCCTAATGATCTACCTTTCTATTGTCTAGTGTTGCATAGATATGAGGAAGGCTCTGCCCAACATCCCCAACATTTTGTGCCTCCTATTCACTATAGATATGAGTTCTACCACCCTAATTCTATGGACAATCCCTCCTAAGATGCTCCTTACCACATGTCCAACACTACAACAGTCCTGTACCATCACCTTTATTTTGTTGTTGTGACCCATGTCCCTGTTTAGCTACATTGGAATTCTTGTATGGTGCAACATTCTCTTTCTCTTTTGCATTCTGAGACCTTGTTCTTTTCGGCTTCCATTTACCTTTACCTTTATCTTTCCCTTTCTATCCTTGCTAAGATTCACTCTTACACTTTGACTACTTGTGAAAGTGTTTCAACTTCCCAATAACTTCCTCAAGTGACCAAGCTCTGAACTTTAGCCTTCTCAACCTTAATATATGGTACATACCTCAATAGCTCTAGGAACTTAGTCTTATACACCTCATTTGTCATCAATCCCACTTTGAGCTCATAGAATTCCTTGGCTTTGTTGTCATAGTACCTCTTTGAAAAGTATTTATTCCTAAAGAGTTTCTTGAATTCTTGGAAACTCAAGTATTTTGTCCTGATGTCTCTAACCCATTTTACATATTCCCACCAAATTTCTACTTTCCCTATGAGGTTGGAGATAGCTACTTTGGCCTTCATATTCTCTGTGTACTCATGCAGCATAAATAACTTCTTCATACCAAGTAACCAAGTGTATGCATCCTCTGGTTTCTTCAGATCTCCATCAAAGGTAGGTGGCTTAGCTTTCTTAAAATCATATAGAAAATATCCCTTGTCACTCCTCTTGTAGGGGTGATAATCATGAAGATCATAGTTCCTGTCAGAACCAAAACTAGAATAATAATTGTGTCCATCACCTCTCCTATCTGGAGAGTCCAAAAACTTCCATCTCTATTCGTGTTGTCTCTATCTGACCTATGCCCACCATGAGATCTACTACCATATTCTCCATTCGTTCAGTCCTCCTTCCTGTTGGAGGTTGAATTTGCATGTTTTTACCCACCTTTTTACCTTGTTTCCTGCATCCATTTTACACCATTGTTGGTCAATTTACATTAATAACTGCACATGTATACCTCTTGTCATGTCGTTATGAATCATTAATAAATGAAACATAGTCATATGGGATTATTTCCTAAGTGGATTACTAATTCAATTATTCTTATAGATTTGGAGGAAGTGTCATCAAGGTCATGGTTTAATAAATGGTGACAACCAGCTAGCAACACTATCTTGAGACGTCAGCTGCAACAATGGATCAATCTTTCAATCAATGCACTGCTATCTTTCTATTATGTTTCGCTAAATAAACCACTATGTAAGTATAGGCGGACAACTACCGTAATTCTAGGAGCTATTAGTATTAACAAATTGTATAAGTAGAGTTACAAGGCTATGAAATCCAATAGTTAAGGCCGCAGAGAATTACATTAACTTTGATTATATAACATCATACATGTATTACCCTTTTGATTAATCAAATTCTGATCTTCTGAGCATTTTGTGACTTCTTGATCTTGCCATATCCCTAATCAGGGAGTTGGGCCCACTCTCCTGACTAGGTGTTGTTGGATAGATGTGGAAGGGAAAATTTTAGGTGCTAATATTCGTAGATGGGATAATTTTCCATGCTTTTTCTAAAAACATTATTCGCTAATTTCCATTTTTTATAAAATGATTCACCCAAAGTTTATAGTAAACCATTATTTTACCTTAAAAATTGCCAAAATATTATATCGACTAATATAAAATCATTGGAAATCTAAATATTTCTACAAAAATATCACCAAAAATTTTACAATTTACATATTAGGGACTAGTAAGATTTGCCAAGGTTTCTAAACTTTAAGATAAACTTCCATCCTTAAAATTTTCCCTAGTGTGCATAGCTTTATTTCAGTTAATTTATTTGTCGTTGTGAATGATTGTTGGTGTGTTGTTGTGAGTCTACTTTGTTGTTATTCTTCTTGCTATTACGGTCATTATTATTGTGATTCTTATTCGTTGTTATAGTTATCGCTTGTTGTTACATATTGTTAAGTTTATACTTGAATGATCAGTATTGGGTAGGGAAACTGTGACCTTCATATACTTTGTATGATAGCTTTGAAATAACTCGTAGAGCCCTAGGTTGATTATTAATGTGAGATTGGGTGAATTGCATGATTCTTATCTGAACACCAACACTTCCCATGGTTGATCCAAAGTGGTCCCTATCTCTGCAATTCTGACAAACTATGAAGGATTACTACATTGACTTGTACTTGTTTCTCCTATGCCTACATGATCATGTCGTTATATTCCTTGCAAATCCTTAATTATTCCTTTAATATTCTCAATGTGTATGCTAAATCAGAAGAATTCCCAACACCACGTTGCTCATATGATCCATAGGGAAAGTCTCATGAACTATAGCCTACCATCCTTCTAGTCATCTTTGATATTCTTCCTGCCAAGCATACCATCTCAGTTAAACCAAAATATAAACATAATCAACATACCTCAGTACAATTCGGGGAGGATATATCATCTGCAAGATCAATGACATTAGCACAACACATGTATAAACATAATCATAACAACGTATAGACTGTATAAATTCCTTATAGATTCAAATTGCTTATGTAATTTTCTAAAACAAAATACTTGAATCTAGTCTACTCATACACGAAAACAATTAATCAATTGAGAAATCATGAAGCATACAAGATAAATAATTCAATCAACAAATTACACAATGATTTCCTAGGGAAATCCATACTAAAAACTTGTGTTATGTATATTGCATTAGTCAGAAAATATGAGAAGATTATAATACTTTGCTCAAGCCCAAGCAACCTTTGCACTATCTCTATCTATCTCATAGCTTCCTAGACAAGCCCAGGCCAATACTTAAGCAAAATTTGCCTTACCCAAGTCCCTATCTCCTTTCTTTGTTTCCTTAGGAATTATCCTCTATTAATTAGGGTAATTCCTCAATATGAATTCCATAATCCTCATATGCCTTCTTCTGACTGCATCCACCACCTATACGATTTGGATGATTATACAACTAATAATACAAATCCATTGAACTCCAATATCAACTGGGCAACTCTCACATTTGACATGTGTGAGTTATTTATGAGTGAATCATTAGTTAACTAGTTGAACACATGAAGCAACACCCCACTATCTAACCTCCTACTAGTTCTTCCATCATTTGGAACTCGTTTAACTGACTGTAACTTAGTTAAACTGAATTAATTAATTACAACTGAAAATAAACTCAACCAAGGCTCCTATAATGTAGGATACACTCTACATGACTCAAATTAGACCCTCAACTTGAATTAACTGAGGCAACTAAGTCAAATTAACATATTTAACTCATACAAGTTGTCTTGTGATGTGGAATCACAATTTTATTCCTAATTTAATTCAAGGACAAAATTAAATTAGGATTTTCTTGTTGCATTTTCATCACTCCCTCTCAACAAGAAAGGGATTTATCAGGTACCCCAATACTACCTCTATGGAATTCAAATTTACCTCTTGATAGTGCCTTAGTCAATATGTCTACTTCCTGCTCTTCTATAGGAATGTACTCCAACAACATGATTCTCCTCTACACACAATCTCGTATATGGTGATATCAGATGTCGATATTCCTGGACAGTAATGAAAAAATGGTTTCTCAAGGAGTTAGATACAACTCTGATTGTCACAGTAAATCACTATAGGATCCATCTGCTAACCAAATAACCCAACAATGATCTTCCTCATATAGATAGCCTCACAAGCTACTTGACTAGTAGTCATATACTTTGCTTCTACCAAACCGAGTGCAATGCTTTTTGTTGTACCAATAAACTGTTGTTGACCCAATAATGAAGATCCCCCCTGATGTGCTCTTCCTACCAGATGGACTCCTTACCTAATCTACATATGTGAAGCCTTAAAGCTTCACTCCCTTTTTCCGTCTATACCAAAGACCAAACTGAGTGGTGCTTATCAACTATCTTAATACATGTTTAGTTGCCTTCCAATAAAGTTTGGTTGGCTTAGCCATTTCTTGAGTAGGTTGATTAATTGCAAAACATATGTCCGCTCATTTTTTCACCAAATGCATAAGTGAACCCACAAGCTGCCTGTAAATAGTAGCCTCCACTACTTCACCTGAAGTAGCATCTTCCTTCCTCCAATTCCCTGCTAGAGGTGTCTCCATGGGTTTGCAACTCTCCCTGTGGAACTTATTCGGGATTGCGTTGGAATATTTTCCCTGAGAGACAAATAGTTCCTCATCTCCTTGTCATACTTCCATACCAAGGAAATAATGCATGATCCCTAGGTCCTTCATCTCAAATTCTCTTGCTAGATCCACTTTTAGATATTTTACCAGCTTCTCATCACCTCTTAGAATTAAATCATCGACATATAATACTATAATCAATAATTTACCTTCAACCACAATATGGTAAAGGTTTGCATCTGCTTCACTTTTGGTGAAGACCAACGTGTTGAAATAGTTGTCAATCTCATCTCACCAAGAATGAGGTGCTTGTTTCAGTCCATACAAAACTCAGTTGAGTTTGCACACATGTAACTCTTTGTTTAAGATCTCAAATCCTTTCAGATGCTCTATGTGCACCTCTTCTTCAATCACTCTATTTAGGAATGTTGTCTTCACATCAATCTAATGTGTTTTCCATCCCATTTGCACTAAAAGTGCTAGAATAGATATGATTGAAGAGTACCTTCTACTATAGCAAAGGTCTCCTCGTAATATATTCCCTCCACCCGAGAGAACCCTCTGGCCACAAATCTAGCCTTTTGTTTCTCCACACTCCCATATGCTACTTGCTTTACCTTGCAAAGCCATATAGAACTCACCGTTGACTTGTCTATTGGTCTTAGGACCACTTCCCAAACATTTTTTCTAATAATGGAGTCATACTCCTCTACCATGGCATCGACCCATACTAGTTTCTACATTGTTTCCTCGAAAGAGGATGGATCGATATCTACACTCTTGCTCATCATAGCCATGTAGCTAGTGTATCGATCTAGTGATCTCCTCTACATACATTATGATGTGGGTTCTCCCACATTCTCTCTAACATCATGAATTAATCTATCAACCTCTTTAGTGTGCATCCTTCCATCTCTGGAAGTTTATTCATGAGTGGGTGCTTCCACTCTCTGCTCCTCTCCATGTGGTTGCTCCACTTCATCTTGAGGTTCTTCCTTTGGAGCTAAAAGCTCCTCATCTGCCTGTAACTAAATTTCCCTCTCAAGGGAACATATCATAGCCTTCACTTCATTGAACTTCACATCTCTACAAACCATTTTCATCTTGTGAAATGGCAGGCACACCCAATAGTTGTGAGGTGTATTAGTGTACCCCACAAATATTCCCAACATAGCTATCGGCTCTATCTTTTTCCTTACATCCTTGGTAACATAATAGTAAACTGATGAAGAAAATATCTTGAAGTGAGCCACATCTAGTTTCTTCCCTAAAAAATCTTCTTCTGGTGTACACATCCTGAGAATCTAACGAGGACCCCTATTCTTCACATACATAGTTGCGTTTCATGCTTAAACCCACAAGTGAAACGGTAGGCTCTGATCATGTAACATCTCCCATGGAGCTCACACAATACTTATGTTCTTCCTTTCAGCCACCCCATTCTATTGTGGGTTATGGGGTTCTATTAACTCACATCGAATTCCTTCTGATGTATAGAAGTTATCGAATTCATTCGAGACATATTCTCTATCGTTATCACTCATGAGAGCCTTCACTTTCCTGAAAGTGTCTTTATCAACAAGTGATTTAAATTCACAAAATTATAGAACGTATGATATTCCTTTTGCATGAAGAAAATACAAAACTTATGTGAGAAATTGCCTACAAATAATACATAATACCTATGCTTGGCTATGGAGGCTGTTGAGAACGGTCCACTCACATCTGAGTAACTCTTTCAAAGATCACTCGTGCTCAATTGTCCTTATCGTGAAAGGTGGCTTTGGTGTACTTCCTCAAAATACTTGGGAAGTCTTGTAGAACTTTTCTGCATGATCTTCAAAGCTCTGTGGTGCAAGTGACCAAATCTTCTATGCCACAATTCATCGATGTCTTGGCTCTACATCTTCTTTTCTTTTGGGCTCAAAGCCACACAGTCTTCTACATCCAATTTGTAGAGGTTATTCACCCAAACCTTGATCTGCTTCACTTTTTCTGAGGCTATGTGATGAAGGAAATCCTTTCCTTTACTAAATATGACATCATATCAATGATCCTCCAACATAGCAATTGAAACCAAATTATTCTTCAGACTCGGAATATACATGAAATTTTCTAATATAGGGGGGAACAAGACACCCTCTAAAAAGTAATATTATCGATGTCAGTCATGCCATACCTTCCATCATCTCCCATTTCGATGTGCACCTAGAGGTCCTTCTCCTCCAATTCGCTGAAGAATTATTTATTTTCAGTCATATGGAATGAGGCTCCACTATCCAGATACCACACACTACCCAACACTGATGTCACCATTTGAGCATTAAGCATGAAATACAACTTGAATTGTGAAGCAAGAGATTCACCTATGCCTCCTGCTGAGGGATTCTTATTGACCTTCTTGTGTGGGCACTTCGTGTCATAGTGTCCCATCTTAGGACAGTGAAAAAATATAATTTTCAAAAAGTCCTTATTATCGCCATGACTGGAATCTCATTTGGATTGGAATTTATTTCCTTTCCCTTTATGTGCCTTTCTAGCTAAGGCACAGTTATCCTCATCATCATTCTTGGATGAGGTTCCATCTCTGGTGCTCTGATTTGTCTTTTCCTGCACTAAGTCAGACCATAAATGCTCCCACTCTGGTAGCTTCTCCCTCCCATTTACTGAATTGTGGTAGTTGTGATAGCTCTTGGGAAGGACTATAAGTGCTAGAATGACTAGACCATCTTCAACAACTATAATACCAACACTCCTAAGCTCATCCCTATGTTGGGTGAACTTTCTCAAGTATTGTGTTATTGTGTCGCCCTTCTCCATCTTATTTTCTGAATTTTTTCCTTCAGTGCCAACTTCCTGTGGTCATTGTTGTTTTGAAACAAGTTTTTCAAGGCCTTATACATTGCATATGGAGTCTCCTTCCCATGGAGGTTTGAGATAATATGATCTCGAACTCCTTCTAGTATGATTCATCTCTCTCTTGCGACACATTTCCTCCACTTCACCAAACCTTGAACATCAGTTGTTGGAGGCTTAGGAATATCTTTCTCTATGAATTTTGTTGGTAGGCTGAAATGCACCATTTTTATCCCCTTCTTATCACAAAACCACAATCATTAACCTTTGTTTTTTTACATAAACCTCCTCATTCCTTGCACTAGTCCAGCAATATTGTCTATTCCTACATAAACTTCATATTTCATGTTTAAGGTTTATTAGGTGCTTAATTAATGATTTTAAATAGATTTCATGCCTTTAAATATCTCTTGTAGCTTATATTTACTTTCCTAAAGTATTTGATAAGATAAAGTAATAATCGTTTTGCTAGCTTGATCTAGTGTAGGTAGATTCCTGCACCACCAACGACTATATGTTATGTGATCTCTGTAATAGTTCAATCACTTCACACAGGGATCTTGGTCCACATCGTCCAGTTTAGTTGCGGTCATCTGGAGTTGAACTCAAAGCGGAGGACAATCAGGGATATGGCTAAGGATCAGTCTATGGTCATGAATAGTTCGCACCTTACTATAGCCATCAGCTTAATTTTGTAATTTTGGTTGTTATTTTGTTTTAGCCAGAAGGCTTGATTTAGAATGACTGTAATTTTTAGTTACTGCCACAGGTCGAAGGGTTGTATAAAATGTAGATTTCAAATATAACTAAGATAGCAAGTGATAGCGATAGCATATCATTGTAATTTCTATTTTATTTGTAATTTCATTATCGCCCTCATTTTGGGTTGGATTCGAGCTCAAATGTATATTTGCTGATTGGAATTAATACAGGGAACTATGCCATTATTATTTCATTCTGATATACTTCTTCATTGATGTGTTGATAACATGATGAAATTTTTCACTTCCTAAAATGGGAAATGAGCTGGTTGGCTAGGGCCCAACAAACCCAACTTGTTTACCCTCTTACTTTGTTATCTTGAAGGTGTGTTAACCTTATTTATTTACAAAAGCATGGTTTGAATCTTGATTTCATGCTTGCCTATGAATTTTGATTTATTTTATTAAAATAGCCAAGTGTGAACAAATCTGTTGTGTGAAAATTAAGTTAAATTACTTCATATAATTTTTCTGCTGATTTTCTTTCTCTTGGATCATGTAGATGAGATCCTTCCTACACTAGTACATGCAAGATCTTGCACCCTAGTTTTCTAGTTCATTTACACCAAATGTTTCATTCTTTTCTTTTTACATGATTTAATCCATTTCTATGAAGTAAGTGTTTGTCATCTCAAGAAGGCATCTCTATTACTAAAATTCAAATTCTTAAAGATTAAGGATAACCTCAGGAAATAGAAAAGGACATTGTTGCATATCTCAGTTTGTATTTTCACTTCACGAATTAAGGAAAAAGAGTAGAAGTAATCTAGAATATTACAGTGAACCATTTCGAGTTATATTTGTTTACATGCAAAACCCCTTTGACTGAAGAAAGTTTTCTTTACTTTCATCTTATGGGTTTATTTATGTTTTTGGGATTTAGTCGATTAATGCATTCTTTTCGTGTGCAATATTATTTCAAATTCTACTCGCACTTGCAATTATTTTTATAGTTAACATGCTCTTTTATTTTCCCAAAAGAAAATTAGAATATTTGGTGTAGGAAGCTCTCTTCCAGTACAAGGACTAGTGTCTTTTTACAGAAACAGAGTTCTCCAAGCCTTGAGGCTTAGAGCACCTACAGGAAAATATAAGTCTTCAGTATAAGTGCAAGTTATACTTCTCACATAAGTTCTATACCTGCACTAATGCAAGTAGATTGCAAGAGTACAGGAACGACCACTTAGTGTGAGAAGGAAAATAATTTAGAAGGAAGATCCTTTCAAGGGCCCACTGTTAAACTGCCATCACCTATACTGAGGATAAACATAGAGTTTCACTTCAGCAATTAAGATTGTTTACAGCAGTGTGAAAGTTCCTTTATTTGATTTCTTCGCAAATGCAATATTTTACATTCCAGCAGTAGAATTACTTTGGTGTTAATTGCCTTTGATATTTTTCTATTTAATTATGCAAAGTTTTAGTTGAGAAGTAGGAATAGAAATAGGAAGCATTCATACCAGTTCTGGCATTACCTGTGCTTCGTCTCTAATTGTACGAAACCCCCAAGTTGATAACTAAGTGTTGAAGGAGCTTTCTTAAGTGCAATTCCTACACCCAACATTTTGGTGCCATTTCTGGGGAGGGGATTTGAATTGGTAAGAATTTTCCATTTTTGCAATAGGGGTAAGTCTACTATGATTTTTTTCTTGATGTGTGCTTCTATTTCTTGAAGGAATTTCTAGGTGTTTAGTTATTTTTTGAATTGAAACATTTTATTGGGATTTTGTTTTGTCATTTTTTTGAAATGAATTCCTACAATAGGCAGGGGTCCGAAGCCCACTAGGGTCCAAATAAATACTGATAAATTTTAAAGAAAATCTCATATTGGGCCTTCTTTTGCAAGTAGAAAGTCCAAACAAACCTAGACTCATCACACAGGACCAATCTACTTGGGCTCTAGTAGAAGCGGTCCAGGTGTGACACAACCCACAAAGGGGAAGAAGGGGACTATTGAAACCCAAAGTTAGCCTTTAAAGCATGTTGAGAGCGGTTCACGTGGAGGAGAAAAAATGGAAAATCAGGAAGATCATGTAGAAGGAACTGGTGAAAATTAGGTAAATGAGGAACAATCCACTTTTGGATTCCCAATTGTGGATTTTGATACACAAGTACAAATGAAAAATATTTCACCATCAGCTCTTCCTCATTTCTATGGTAAGGTACATGAAGACACAAAATCTTTCTTATTTGAGTTTGATATTTTGTGTAGAAGTTATGATTATTCATTTGATTCCCAGAAGTTAAAGTTTTTTCCCATAACTCTCAAGGATGTAGCACTCAGTTGGTTCATGGGACTAGGAGGAAACACCATACCTTCTTAGGAACAAATGAAGAGAGTTTTCTTGTCAAAATACCAGGAATATTGTAAAACTAGAGATATTCAATATGAAATTTTTACTATTGTGCAAAATGATGATGAGACTCTAGAGGAATACTTGGAGAGATTCCTGTACATCCGCCAAAGGTAAAAGCACAAATTTGATCTAAGTACTATTAAAACCTTGTTCTTACGTGGGCTTAATGAAGATGCTAGTAATAATCTAAATCTGTTAGGACAAGGGGATATTGCTCAGAAATCTTTTGATCAAATCTGTAACTTGTGCAGGAAATTCTCGAGAAAACATATAGATCCGGTAAAGGAATTTGGAATAGAAATAAGAAAATTGAATCTATTGATGTTATGATTATTGGATGAGAAAATAGAATGGACAATATGAAAATTGAAATAATGAATAATGTTAGTAAATAAATAGACTCTTTGAAGTTTCAGCAGAAAATTGTAGAGGAACAAGAGTTATTGTCTATTTTTTGTCCAAAATGTAGAAAAAAACATATTTTAAGAAAATGTCCTCTTGAAAATAGCAACAAGAAATGATAAAAATAGAATCCAGATATTCCAATTTTAATTTGTCCTTGAATTAAAATCAAATTTAGTCTCACCAGCTACTTGGAAATAATTAATTAATTCATTATGGATTATTTAGTTGGAGAAATTCAAGTTAGAATTCTTTCTGAAGTCATTCAACAATTATCCCTTAAATTAAGGAGATTATCCCTTAATTAAGGAGATAAGATTGAGTTATATTTGAGTTGTAATTAGTTAGCTTAATTTTTTGGGGTAACATCCAATTAAATTAGTTCCAAACCGTTTGAGGAACTAATTATGAGTTATCAGTCAGTTGATGCATGCATGAACTCAACTAGTGTACTCCAGATAACTGAAGATTCCCTCAACAGAAACTCATGCATGTCTATTCTGAGAAAGACCCAGTTGAGATTAAAGATAAGGACAATGTACTCTCAGTTGCATGTGTTTCCCTATAAAGGAAACTCATGCATGTAGTCAAGGTAAGGTTCCTTGAGGATTTCACAGTTCTATAGGGTGTGAGATCAGTGTGAGAGATCAATGTTCCACTTGGTTGAGGGTTTTCCACTTGGTAATATGAGGATCACCCAGGAGAAACAACACAAGGAAATACGAGCTTGGAGGGTAGAGAGGAAAGCTTGTGAGAAGCTTTGATTGCTTGTGAGCATTTAGGAGGATTGTACTAAGAGTTCTCTAGCTGTGAGAACTAAGACTTTGTATGATTCCTATGTATTTCCACATTGTATGACAATACAGATAGTGGGGTTTTTTAGCTGAGGCTTTCCCCTGAGTATTTTTTATGTTTCATGTGTATTGGTTCTTCTTCTTATGGTTATATGTGTTCAGCTCTAATTCAGCTCGATCTTTAAGCTTTGACAAATTGATAGTAGAAGTAGATTATAATATTTTTCTTTAGTTATATTGCATTATCGGGTTAGTCTACAATCAGATTTTCTACATGGTATTAGAGGTAGATTTGTAGAGAATTTGCAGAATTTCTACATGGTATCAAAGCCAAGTTTATCAGAGTTGTGAACAATATACAGAGAAGAGAATTCAAAGTTTTAAGTTCGAGGTTGCATGTGAAAATAAAATTCATATCATACTTCAATTGAGATGGGACATTATGGGACTAATTTCCCATCGAACAAGTCCAAGAAGGGATCCTCGGAAGGATCAGAAGGTGAGGCATTAGCCTCTCAGTTCAAAATGGACTTTACCCTCATTGCATGCATGGTGTCATCAATGATGGGTTGTGTCTGGTATCTTGATAGTGAAGCCTCATTCCACATGGCCGGCGATAAAAGTTTATTCAGTGCCTTGGACGACAAAGACCTCAAGATGCGCTTAGAGATGGGTGACAACAGGAAGTATAGTGTTTCAGGAGTGGGCACAGTTGCTTTTTAGAGGGAGCATGGAGTTCCTATCACCTTGACAGATGTAAAGTATGTGCCTGGACTGAAGAAGAATTTGGTATCAATCATGATGTTGGAGGAGAAAGGCTACGATGTTGTCTTCAGTAAAGGAAAGGTGTTCCTTAGACACATCACCACGAGATAGGTGAAACAAATTGGTTCACGAGTTAAGAACCTATATGCTCTTGAAACTGCTAAAAATAGTAAATTGTGCTACAATTATGGAAACTGAAAAACTAAAAGAGACAGTTGTGAGGGTCAAAGTGGGATAGGTGGGTGGCCACCAACATCCACCTAGATCATTCCTCCCCCCTTAGGAAGCAATTTTCCCCATTGCGTTGACTTCCTCCACCTACTAAACTTGGTCCCTCATGAGCTGTTCTGCAATCTCAGATGTTTCTAGTAATGGTGGGAAGCATGGTCGAGGGCGGTACACATTGAACACTTGGTGCAGGCAAAGGAATGGAGGAATATTGTGCTCCAAAGCATTATTTTCCACAGCGTTGGTAATGGTGTAAGGACCATGTCGGCATGGTCAGAGCTTCTGATGGGCTCTTGTAAGGTGTTCTTTTTGCAGATGTAACCAGACTTTGTTTCCCACCTGAAGCTTGTGTGGTACCCCTGTGGGTGAGGAGAAGTTGTTCTTGTGTTTTGTCATGACCATACCCCTTTTCTGCTACTTCTGCATGGAGGAATCTTCACAAGAGTCATGGATGTGGTGACGATCTTCCCCTTACTTTGGGAGTGAACTAGACAGAAAATGAATTTCCTAGTCTGGGAGATGAGCTTGCTGCCTTTCTTGGCAGTGATCAAAGAGGTGGCGGTAGGTGGGGCTACCTCCGGTATGCTATATAATGAATTACACAAAGAAATAATGACAGCACGAGGCCTTAAATCATACACAACATGTCGCCTCCACAAGTATGGATGGCCTAATAGTACATCACAAACATCCAAATGTGTGACATCACACAATACCTCGTCTATGAAGGGTTTTATGATGTAAGGAAGGCGACACTGTTGGCGAACTCAGAGATCTCGTCCTTGGTGAAGCCACCCGATACTATATGGCTGCAAGTGTGGTGTAGTTGGTAGGCCCGATCGCTTCACGACCTATGCTAAAATGAGGTTCTTTTGGTTCCCACTATCAACAATGAATTACGGCAGCGAACCCTTCACCCACATCTGTGAGTGGAAAAGACACTCCCCCTCCTCTGGATCTTTGGTCTCATTCTTCTAGATCTTGGTAGTGGCAACAGTGGTGCTGGGCTCTGCATTAACTACCTGCTTCCTTTTTCCATTCCCCTTGTCAGGTTCTGACTCAGGGTCAGAACATGCATCTGATTTTGAAGCCTTCAACTCAGCCACTAGTGACTACTTGGTTCGACTCTCATTTTTGCTGTGAGTGGGGCTCTTATGGAACTCACACTACTTTCCTGTGTCCTTCTTCAACTTCATGGTGTTGTTATTTTCTTGCTTCTTCAACGGGTTGTCTTCGGTCACCCTGCCTTGGCTTTTCCTTTGGTCTTTGGATTTGCAGATCCAAAGTCTTGCTTCTTCTATTTGAACTTCTGCTCGATTTTGACAGCGTATCGATATGCTGTGCCGAGTGAAGAGATGTTCTAGAACTTTGTCTATTCCTAGATGTACCTATGTAGGTAGCCCGGTATTTGAGTACCAAATGTAGCTCAGAATCATTGATACCCAACTGTGTGTGAAGGGTATGAAATTTTTTTGTGAACTTTGGCACATATTGGTCCCTTCCCTGCCACATCATGGTCCACTTTATGTATTTGTCCTCATAGCTTTTGATAGGGTAGTACTGCTCCTTGATGGCATTCCAAAATGAATTCCAAGTGGGTGCAGCTGAAAATAGGGAGCTTGTACTTTCATCCTGCAACTCATAGTAGGTTTCCCACCAGTCCTTAACATGGGGGGTTGCTTTAAGAAGAGAAAAAACAATTTTTTCCTGACTCGAAAATTCATGAATAGAAAAATACCCTTCTAGCAGATTTAACCATTTATCTATGGCATCTGCATCAATCTCACCCTCGAATATGGGTATTTCAAAATTAACTTGTACCTTAAATGGTGTGGTGTTCTCAAAGTAGTTGTTGGAAGCCGATGTGTCACCTCTGGGTAGCCACTGAAGGATCTGGGAAAAGATGTCCATCATCGCATTCCTTTGTTGCTCGAGGGCTTCTTTGAGAAATATTTTGATAGGATCTCCTGCCCCCTCATCTTTCTTTTCATCTGCCATGGGAGGCCGTCGGGATTTGCGAAGCTTGTCTTGCAAAGGTTCGACCAGTTCTAGCCCTAACTCCTTATATCTCGACCTCGTTGGGGACATGCAAAGAAAAACAGAGAAAAAGTAGACCACTCTGATACCATTGATCTAGATTTAAATAGGAATGAAACAAATTATAGAGATAACCATAAACAAAAATATGCAGCGGAAATAATACTTCATTTAATTAATGTAAAACACTGAAATATGCTTACAAACCTAAATTGAAATAAACCAGCTAGGGTGATGGTAGCTTATCTTTGAGAATAGATGTGGTGGCTACATGCCTCTGAATTATGTTACAATGAGGCTTGAAGGCCTATTTATAGTTGAGAAACAATGGAAAACACTTAACATCCCAAAACCTAACCCTAGAAGATGAAACGCCAAATTGTGGGCCCTGTTTTGGGTAAGTTGGTACATCAAATTCCCGGGGTCATAACTTTGGCACTCGATCTCTGTTTGACGCGTACAATAGCTCATCAGAAATATCTGCCTGAGAACTATAAATTTGGGAAGAGAAACATCAGTCCATGGATCCATGTTGCTCCTAGATTTCCCAAAAACTGTCATTTAAGGCCTCAAAAATGCTCCAGAAGTTTTGGACCCAAAAAACTGCTAAAAATAATAAATTGTGCTACAATTATGGAAACTAAAAAACTGAAAGAGACAATTGTTGGGGTCCAAGTGGGATAGGTGGGTGGCCACCAACATCCACTTCGATCAGCTCTTGGGGTTCAAGATAAATGCAAAGTCTTGAGGAGAAAGGCAAATGTTAGAGACTTGGTGGTTGAGAGGGAGAGTAAATTACCTCTCAACATGCAGCCCCAGAAGAAGACTCAGACAATTGTGGAGGAGCCACAATTGGAGAAGTGGGTAGAGGGATGACATGCATCCATACCTCTAGGTGTGAGGTGGTGCGATGTGAAGTGATAGTATCAAGAAGGCTGAAATTGGGTAGGGTCCATTAAGAGGTTTTATCTCATGGATCATACCTTGCTACGAGAGCCCAAAGTATATAGTAGCGGGAGGAATCAGTGGGATTGATGTAGTCAAAGATCAAAGTGACAGAGGCTAGAGCAGTCAGATACTGAAGAGTGCAAAGAAGGATTGAAAATAGTGCAGAAAGGTAGAGTCAATAGCAATGAGAGACTTTGATGACGGATGCATCATACTGATTCAGGTTGGATGTTTTTTTTGTTTCTGGAGTTGCTGGAGCAACAAAACTAGAGAGAATTATTGCATGAATAACATTCCAAAGGTTCGTGATCGAGATCGAGTTGAATTACTTTCTTGTTGAGAAGGAGTGTTGAAAATAGCAACAAGAAATGCTAAAAATAGAATCCAAATATTCCAATTTTAATTTTTCCTTGAATTAAAATTGCGAATTAAAATTGAATTTAGTCTCACCAGCTGCTTGGAAATAATTAATTGATTCATTATGGATTAATTAGTTGGATGAATTCAAGTTAGAAGTATTTCTGAAGTCATGCAACAGTTATCCCTTAAATTAAGGAGATTATCCCTTAATTAAGGATACAAGATTGAGTTATATTTGAGTTATAATTAGTTAGCTTAGTTTACTAAGTTAAGTCCAGTTAAATTAGTTCCAAACTATTTGAGGAACTAATTGTGAGTTATCGGTCAATTGATGCATGCATGCACTCAACTAGTGTACGCCAGATAACTAAATATTCCCTCGTCAAAAACTCATGCATGTCTATTCTAAGAAAGACCGAGTTGAAATTAAAGATAAGGACAATGTACTATCAATTGCATGTGTTTTCCTATAAAGGAAACTCATGCATGCAGTCAAGGCAAGTTTCCTTGAGGATTGTGTAGTTCTGACTGGGTGTGAGATCAGTGTGAGAGATCAATGTTCCACTTGGTTAAGAGTTTTCCACTTGGTAACATGAGGATCACCGAGGAGAAATAGTGCAAGGAAATAGGAGCTTGGAGGGCAAAGATGAAGGCTTGTGAGAAGCTTTGATTTCTTGTGAGCATCCAGGAGGATTGTACTGAGAGTTGGCTAGCTGTGAGAGCTAAGGCTTTTTATGATTCCTATGTATTTCCCCCTTGTATGATAATACAGATAGTGGGGTTTTTTAGCTGAGGCTTTCCCCTGAGTATTTTCTGTGTTTCATGTGTATTGATTCTTCTTCTTATGGTTATATGTGTTCATCTCTGATTCAGCTCGATATTTAAGCTTCCAAAAATTGCTAGTAGAAGTATATTATAGTATTTTTCTTTAGTTATATTGCATTATTGGGTTAATCTACAGTAAGATTTTCTACATGGTCTTAGAGGTAGGTTTGTAGAGAATTTGCAAAATTTCTACATGTCCTCTCAATGTTAAAGGAACTAATAAATGTGCAATTTGTACAAAGAACCATGCCATGGAAAAATGTCCCTCCATACCTGGGTTGGAAGCTATACTTGAACGAGGAAAACCTAAAGCTGAATCATTGCATGTTATGGGAGCACGAATAAACTGGCCTCAGGTAAGTGCAGGTATGGCTCCTGAACCTCCACCGCATTTTTTTGGTCATAATGCACATCCATATTCCTATCCTAACACTAGTCACTCTCAAAATTGGCAGCATGGGAACCAATATCATTATGGACAACCCTCCCAATCTTGGCAACAAGGATGGAGAGGGACAAACCATTCACACCTTTCCTATCTTGCACCTATGCAGTCATACCCACCTACATATGCACCTTGCCCAATGCCACAACCATCATTACCTCAGCTGAGTTAGCCGATCCCACAATTTCCTTTACCTCCACCATTTCGACCTCCTCAGCTGCCTGCCCAACCTTTAGCCAACCCCAATAACAAAGTGGTACAAGTGATCCACTCTATAAACCCGCTTCCTCATCCAGATATCAGTCCATGACAGTTGGAGTCAATGATCTCCAATTGAGATTGGGGAAGATAGTAACCTCATAAAATAAAAATCAGCCTAAGGTTATTATCAACAAGAAAGGTGAGGAGGAAACTCCTAACCATTCTCAAAAAGATGTCACCATCCAGCCTAACACCATACCTTCTGATCCTTTCACATATTCTTCCAACTGACCTCCCTATCTGGAGAGGTTAGTTGTTGTTGGATTGGTGGGGCCTAACCTAGGTTTAGCATTAGTTAGCCAAACAAATCCCTACACTACTGGCCCTTTCAGCATCATCCCACGGAGCGTGGACTGAAGTCTCACCTGAAGCAGTATGTGGGGATGTTGGAACCAAGTTTCTGCACCCTACGATGGTCATGATGTTGGTTTATTCCTTCTATTCCTGCATTCACGTAGGTCACTTAGTTCTAGGGCTTTGTCAGACTAGCCCTTTATTCCACCCTTCAGTACCTCCACGAAGGGGTACGATTGACTTTCGTGCAGCCCTAACCTGTAGTTCAGGTACTTTTTCACTGCTAAGGCAACATATCATGCAGATTCCCAAACTATCTTAAGTACCTTACTTATCTTATTAAACAATCACAGTTAGCACCACGTAAATAGATATTCTTACTTGCGTTCAATTAACCAACATAATTATATACATTCTCGCATCTCATAAGCATTATAAATGAAATTCATACATAATGTGACAAGATCCATTAACAAGGAACAAAGACATAGAATTTGTATAATTCTTCTCTTTATTGATATCTTCATATGATTACAGACTCTATCTGCCCTGTGCACACAACTGCAGGGTTCTGTGCACTTCACTGCGGACTTCCACCTTAGGCCTCTACGCACTTAGTTGTAGAGGATCTACCTACACTAAGACCTAAAACTTAGACTTCTCTCCTTATCGCTCAAGACTCTTCTACAACTTCTTGATGACTTAGAGCTTACTTAGTTAGATCTTTTTATACAATCCCATGGTTTGTGGACCATGGGTAGATCTTTTACAGTTGAATTTACTTTACAAAAATTAGGATGGACAACCCTTCATGACTCATGACACCTTCACACTATGCGACCACAAAATGTGGAGACTTTACAACTTTATTACAAAATTCAACCCAATACATGGGATTTTAGCCCCAAAACTATCCTTAGGGGATCCCATTCCGAACAGGCCCCAACACAAACATCGTGACCCTCGTGTCACTCGGAAGACATGGAGATCTTAGCACGTAGAATTCTTAGCTCGACCCGTATGACCACAACCTCAGTAGTGCACTATGCGACCGCTTGCTTCATGTCTTCAACCATCTACTAGGTTACTACTCCTGAATTGTCAGCTTGAAGATTTTGTTGAGTTGCTTGCAGAGTCTCAAGCTTTCCTTTAATATAGGTTGTGACCATGTAAGCCTCATCTAGCTAGGGCTTTAGTCATTCTTTTAGCATTGCTTCCTTGTACATTGCTACATCCACCTGTTCCTTGAGCTTCTTAGC
This sequence comes from Pinus taeda, assembly GCA_000404065.3. Lineage (NCBI taxonomy): Eukaryota > Viridiplantae > Streptophyta > Pinopsida > Pinales > Pinaceae > Pinus > Pinus taeda. The sequence continues at coordinate 1,018 of APFE030073748.1, read as the reverse complement.
CTCCTGCAGCTTTGCCAGCCTCTATGTGAGTGCAATGGTTCACGTTGTGCCCTTGACCACATTATAGCGTTGTTGCAGCTCGTGTGCTTTTGTCTCTAGGCATTGTACATTGGGGTCTTCCTACAAGCTCATCAAGACCTTGAATGGCTACTCAAAAAGTTGTGTGCAGTCTACTATTGCGCTGTCAACCACTGCTATTTCTTCTATGACATCAGTTGCATGCTACTCCTTTACTTCTAGTGGGGTTGAAGGCTAGGCATTCAACTATAACTCGATGACCTGTAGGTTCAAATTTAAGTGAACCCTTGCCATTTTTGTATGAGCGTCACACACCCCTATGGCCAGCTTGCGGACACCTCGACTGGTTCTTCCTTAGGAATGGCCAACTCTGGGACCATTCAGCATGCCTCCTCGACAACCTGCATTATACGCTTGTTCTAGTTGGTCGCCTCGATCATAGCAACGATGGTAGAGTCTTGTTGTAGTTCCTGTTAGTGTCAGTCTATCCAGCCTTCCTCCAGTGATCAAATGTGCTCTTACAAAGTGATTTTGAAGTGTCAAGGTCAAATTTTGTCATTTCAGTGAGTCTTCAAGCAAAATTTGGTCACTAAGCATTAGGTCTAGGGTTTGCTTTCACTCCTTCTAAAGTTGTCCAAATGCCAACCTATTTCACTATTCAGCTAAGCCTATCATCATTCAGAGGGTTGTCATCATCATGTCAAGTTCCATAGGGTCATTTTACACCTTGTTCATGCTTCAGTTGTGCCTAGGCAAGTTCATTTCCCTCTCCTAGGGTTTTGAAGCCAATTTCTCTTGGACGGTCAAATCATTAGCAAAACTTGTATCCATATGTTCATACACCTTCCCCTATCCTTAAAATACCTTATCCAACACTTCCCATCCCTTAGATCCGCCAAATTCCTCATTTTTCCACAAACCCTAGTTTCTAGCTACAACCTGGCAATTTTCTAGGTTGGGCCTGTGTTTTTCCCTTTTGGACCCTTTCCCCTCACTCAAT
>APFE030073744.1:0-13442 GCA_000404065.3 Pinus taeda | reverse complement strand
CAAGTAGAGGAAATCTCTTGTTGGACCCTGGGAGGAGCTTGCACAACACCAAGGCTCAGGTTGTAATGGTTCCTTTTTGTTTCCTTAATACAAATAAGTCCATTCTTCTCAATGATTTGTTGTTAATGAATTATTTCATGTACTCCTTGGTCTATATGATGAATATGATTTGTTTTATGGAATATTCAGGTGTTATGTAATCGTTTGTCTTGTTAGTGTATGCAGGTCTTAAAGTGAAGGAGGAGCTCATCTGGATCAGCAAGGCTGGACTGCTGCAACAAGCGTTGGACCTAAGGTAAGATCGAAAAACACTTGGTTTCTCATAGAATAATGTATGTTTAGAGAAGGATAGATCTTGTTTGTCTTGTTTGTCACTAGAGAGTCTTAGACTCCTAGGGAGGTTAGGTTTGTCCGCAAAAATAACTCTTTCCGTATGACAGTGAGGTATCAGAGGGAGGTTGAGTATTCTGTAGAGGTCAACTTCTCTTGAACATATTGGCAGCACGACAATGGACTTAGCAGTATTCGACATCAAATGATCAAGGGGCATGGTGACAGGGAAATGAGCAGATGAGAGGTCAAACAGGATAACCAAAACCCATGGAGGCAAGTGTAAAAACAAGATGAGATGTCCCCACCTAGACATGAATGTAGACAAGTGCCATGTTCAAGAGCAACATACTGCTGACACGACAACAATTTTGGTTCCATTTTCCTCACCATTTCTGGCGAGTACCTCGGTTATTTTTCGATGACAAGCTTGACGGGGATAGCATATGCTTGAGAAGCGTCATTTCAACGGAATCCGATGTCACTAAGTTTTAACGAGTCTGACAAAGGAAGAAATCCGCGTCTTTTCATGTTTAGAGAGTTTGAAAAGACAACGGAAAAGTAAACTCCAGGGGTGTCCTTTTTCATAAAGTTGTGTCTCTCGAGCCTGAAAAAGTATAAAACAATGCTCGAAAGAACCGCCTGATCATTACGATCGAGGAGTATTTTTCATAAGTAGTGATTTCGATCTCAAAAAGTAAAAAAGCGATCAAAACCACGTCACTTCGTAACCGTTAACGAACCTGAAACGACAAGGGTTCAACAATCTTTTCGTTTTTTACACGGTCGAAAAAAAGAGTTTAAAGATGACTGCCTCTTATTTACGTTTAACGAGTCAAGAGGAATAGCTCGACAATATTTTCATCTTTAAACGGTCAGAAAAGAGCTGAAAGCAGACCTCCATTTTTATTCTCTTTAACGAGTCAAAAAAGGAAAAAATACTTGGCAATCTTTTCACATTTTACAAGTCATAAAATAGCTTAAAGGTGACTCGTCCTAGAGGAATGAGTGGTATAAAGGGTAGCAACTGGTTCTGGCAATGGTGGAACTGCTCAAAACATGTAATGGTCAAGAGGCTGGCTAACAAAACCACTCTTAACTGCGGTCCTCAGGAAAGGAAACAAGCAAGTGGAAGCATATGATCGGCCAAAGAGATGGTGGCGATGGGAATGAAAACAACCAAAGGCTCATCTAACAAGAATTTAGCGGATAAAAAATGGAAATCACGAGATGTACATCGGGTATGGGTTCATTTTTACACAAGCTTGAACCATGGAGAACTCTGCTTGGATTCGGTTTCATGTTTACACAAGCTTGAAACGAAAAAATATGCTTGTTATAAGTTCGCATGCCCCCAGCATAATGATGCAAAACGGGGTACATGCCCCCCAAGCTTCATTGCATCCAACAAAGTGGATGGAATGAAGGTTCACCTTCAAGATCTTGGAAAGACTCGACTTATATTTTACGAGATCTTAATCAAAAGACTCGATTTGGAAAGGGAGTTGTTTCATTTTTTTAATGAGGTTGACACAGTGAAAGAACTATCCTCATAGCCTTGTTTCATTTTTTAACGATCTTGACACAATATCAGGAACTATGCTCGACTAGACCCAATTTCATTTTTTAAGGAGCTTGACATAGGAAAGCGAACTATGCTCCGACCAGACCTAGTTTTATTTTTTAAGGAGCTTGAGATAGGAAAGCGAACTATGCTCTGACCAGACCTAGTTTCATTTTTTAAGGAGCTTGACATAGGAAAGTGAACTATGCTCCGAACGGACTTCATCATAATGAACAGGAAGTCGTAGCTTCCAAGAGTGCCACTCCTGGTGGAAGGATAACGTCTTGGAAGTCAGGACCCAATGCCCCCGGGACATTATGCACGAAGGCAACATCACTGGATATAGGCATGGGATAAGTAGTCACGTAGTTGACCTGCGGTGGGGCAGATACAACCGGTGGATAAAAACTAGGATGGGACGACAATTGCGCAGGAGGCACCGGGGGACTATAGAACGATAATTGATCGATAGTCATGATTCTTTCGTCGTGTGGAAATCAAACCACACGGAAAAGTGAAGAGACAAGGGCCTCCATGGCATAAACATAGTCACGACCAAGGAGAAGACTGAAATATAAAGCACCTTGGGTAACCAGTATGTCTATATAGACGGTTTTGCCTCCCAAAGTAATAGGGAACTGTGGGAGGATCCCCAATGGTTGACTAGTCCCTCCGTCAAACGCTAACAGATTCTACACGACCGGCACAAGCTGTGGGGAGCCCAAAGCTTGCCAAGTAGTGGAAGGCATAAGACTGAAAGATGCACCCTCATCCAAGACAGTGCCAGGTACTGCCTTATCGTAGGCATGTACTGTAATCTGGAAAGGCACATGGGATGGAAGTGGAAGGTGGTCAAATGGCTCCAGTCGAAGGAAACGACTGAACTACTCGGTGGGGGAATCGTATGATTGCCCCCCTACTCTATAGGAACCAAAGAAGGACTCTCGGGATCAGCTGGGATAGGAGAGTCGTTTTCGGACTCAGGAGAATTTGATGAGACGAGAAGAAATTGAGCATGACTCTCTTCCGAAATAGAGGGATCGACGGGTGGTGAACCCAATTCGACACTCTTGCCGACCAATGGTTGGTCTGGAACAGGCTTAGCACAGCGAGGTTTGGGAAGAGGAGGATGGACAAGAGAAGGATCTAAGTGAATCTCTTTGTCGATAGGGAGAGGATCTGAAGAGAGCCTCTGATAACCAATGGGGAGTTGGGGTGAAGAAGCTGTAAGACTTTCCAAAACAGCGGAAGCTTTATCCATGAGTGGACAAAGGTGAAGGAGATGGTTACCTTCACATAGTCTACAGGGGAATCGAATCTTCGCGTTCTTCTTACCATTGCTAGTTGACAGGGTAACATCACCATGAGCTCCAGAGGGCAATGAGGGGTAGGCTGGAGCGTGAGACCATACTTCTAAGACCTTAGGAAGTCCGGTGCAATCACGGAGAAGATGGTCTCCCTTGCACAATTTACAAGGAAACTTAACCTTCCGCGGAGGAGCAGAAGGAGTTCCGACCTGAGCTGTACTCGGGGCAGTAGCTGTACTTTTAGCCTCTTGCTTATGAGACTTCTTCTTCTTCATCTTCTTCTTCTTCTTCTTAGCCACCTGGTTACTGGAATCCATACTTTCACTAGGCGAAGTAGAAGATGAAGACGTAGAAATAGGTGAAGAAGGGGAGAGGTCCACCTTGGAATCAACATGATGTTGTTTGGGTGGAGGAACTGATTGACCAGTAGTTAAGACATTAGGGACCACAAAGGTTGAAAACAACCAAACAGGCAACCTAACAGTTAACCCAGGAAAGGACAACGTTGCCATGTAAGGAGCACCAACATTCCCAAAAGGAGGAAAATGACCAGGATTCCCTTCAGAGGGTATTCCTGGGTTGGTGAACTCTGGAAAAGTTGCCATTAAAAATTGAAAATCACACACGGGGCTAAAAAAAAAACCAAGACACACAATCAAATGGCCAACAAACAGAATCTAATAGGGCATGTGATCGTGGGTAATTTAATTTGTAGACACAAGGACCTAACTTGACCTTTTCATCTTTAAAGAGTTGATAAAAGGACAAAAATATGACTCTAGTTGCCTTCGAATGTTTAATGAGACCGAAGTGACAAATGCTCAGATGAGCCTTTTCTTTTAGGGAGTTCGAAAAGGATCAAAATTGAATACTCTGGAGAACTAGGCAAAAGGTTTACCAGACAATCCGTAAAACTGCATATACACCTTGGAATTCATATGAAAACCAAGGACTTTTTGTACAATAGTCAATCTTCCCGAATGTTGTGTTCGGTGCGTTACGGGTCGTAAGGCGGCAGACACGGCTTCCTATGGATAAAGGATGATAACCTAGTGGGGTCTCCCCATATACTCGACGGTACGTGGGAGCACAAATCCGTACTAGACCACAATTGAGTCACAAAAGCAGGAATCACCCAACCTTGAGTGGAAACAAAAGTGACTAGGTTTAACGACAGCAGAGCACGTCTCTAGCCTAGACCTCTACAAAGTGAGCGTTATGTTCCAATGCATTGTTAGATTCATTCGGTTTGTCTTAAAGTTGATCTTGTATTAGGTTTTGGTTTTCAGGCCTTACCGTATGCAATCTCTCAAAATTCCCTAAATGCAAACTATATGCCAAAATATGTCATTTCATTCGATGAATGCTAGTTATGAGAGAGTTTGAGAGCTTTCACGCAAACGAAATGATCACAAAACAACAAAGAACTTCCCTAATGCAGTTAATGGAAATTAACAAACTTTTCTTTAAGATCACTAATCACTAATCAAAATGAAAAGTTCTAATTCTCATTAACTAATACAAAGCAAAAGAGATTTTTCTTTTTGATGATGGAAAAATGCACTAAACAACTTTGAGAAATGACAACAAACAAATTCTATTCAATACAAGCACATTCAGCTCCCTAAATCACAAAGCAAACCTCCAAAGAACGAGAAAAGTCCCAAAGACACCAATGAGCCGTGTAATCTAGGCTTAAAGCAAAGCAAAGCGGAATTCAAGTGAAAACAAAGCAAGTCACCCAAATAACGCAATAAAACAATAAACAACTACTAAACGAGTGCAAGGGAGCAATCAGAGAGTCGACTGGACCAATAGAAGACCAAAAACACCTAAGGAAGGCTCGACACACAAAGCCACTAGATGCCCTAGGGCTAGAAATTTGAAATCGATAGAAAATGGCAAACACTCAAAGGGTAAAGGTAATCTATGCACAATTCACTTGACAAGTATGCAAATGTAATCTATGCACATTTTCATTCATATTCTAAAAATGAGAATTCTAATTATGCAAGTGTGATCTATGCAAGAGAATTCTCAAGCACAAGATGATTCTAATGTAATCTCAGAACCAGTCAAGTGCAAATCAAGAAAATTGGGTGAGATTTCCAAAGATCAAAAAATAAAAACACTCAAAGGCGATTAACACTCATACACAATTTAGCCCCCCCTGGCGAATGAGGGGGACATTTTTTGCAAAAACAAAATAAAAAATATGCAAAATTGTGAAAAGACTGAGAAAAAACTCCAAGTAATGACCAAAGGAAATCAAATTAAGAATTTCTCAAAAAATAGACTCAAAACCAGTCAAACAAGACTCCAACACACTCAAGTAGTCTAAAAAAAAGGTACCGAGAATAAAAACCAAGCTCAGAGGACTCACAGACAAGCAAACTTCAAAAGTTCCCAAGCCTGGCGCCACTATCAGGCTGCAACTAGCGCCTTTCAGGGATTGGAGCGGGTTGTCAATGAGCAACTAGCGCCAACTGGCATGACTGTAACGCTATAAAAGAGCGCCAGCCGAGTTTGCTATGGAAAAATAAAAAACAAATGAGCCAAAGCTAAGTCAACAGTACCCAGGTACACCAAGGGGCAAGAAGCAACCCAGGGACTCAACCCAGAAGGCTAACCAAGTAGGAGAAACCAAGAAACAACCAAGAAACGAGGTAAGTTCCAAGCTGTTCAGTTCGTAAACCAAACTGGAGATGGACTGAAGTGGCATTGATCTACTTTGCTAATGCAGGGAAATAGTGTTTCGAAGGCTATCTGGCCATACTTCAGGCTCCGTTTAAAGTTTACAAATCAAACAACAAGACAAAAAGCCAACTCCCCAATGGAGTCGCCAAATTGTTGTGGAGGTAAATCCCCTCTACGGACAGAGGCGATCCCTACTAGCCCAAATGGGGTCTAGCAACAATCGAACAATGCTAACATGCGGGTTCCTAATTGCAAATTAAAGACCGATGATGAGGGCCTACATGGATTCCAACGCTAATACTTGTAGAAGAGTTGTCATTCCCGTTCCTTTGCTCCAGCTAGTCACAATCCCCACGATCCTCGTGAACGGACACCTGCACATGCAAAGAACGACACAAATACAAGCATAAAATCCAATAGATGCAACTATATATCAGTCAGAAAGGATATAACTCAATCATCATTACAAAGATAATAAGAGTGGAACCATAATGATAGTCGTCTATTATTATTGATAAACAAAGAAGAATAAAACCATAGTTCTGATGTCAAATCCTCCTTTGGCTGGGTGATCAGCAGCACATGCCTTGCAAAGCTTGTGGGGAATGGGGAACAAGCCTCTCTCTCCTTAGTTACTTGTATAAGAATCTCCTCACTTAAGATTTAGCCTCATGGGAATGAATAAGGCTTCTTGTAGCATAATCTTAGCAATTCTCAGACTTTGGGACTTAGAATTTGGAACTTGGAGACTAGAACTACTAACTACCTTGTCAAAGGCAAAAGGACAAGCTTTTATAGATAGAGGAGAAGGAGTTAGGATCATCCACAAGATTCATGGGATTGGGTTTATCACTAAGAAGCTTCCATGAGAGGTGGAGAACTACTTCCCTTCTATGGAGATTCGAAGCCCAACTGAACTAACTCAAGCTGGAATTAGTTCATGAATAGGTTAGGAAGAACCTTCGTAAGTTGGTTTGCTAAAAACTTTACCCAACTGGGCTGGCGCAAGTGCGACTCTGAGACAGAGCGCCAGCTGGTGCGCCCTCTTTGGAGGATGTCCCCCATTGGCGCGAGTGATACACTGTGGAACAACACCAATGAAAAAAGGGCTATTTTTATGGGTATTTTGCAGAAGGTGTCTTCAGGGCATGTGAAGTACATACTTAAGGGGATAAAATGCAAGTGTTTTTAGGTTATGTCACTTCTCACAGGTCCCGGAATAAATCCTCCAATGTGCGGGAGAAGGGGTAATAGGGACGGTGACAAATTACTGTGTAACACGCCCTCAAGTGTCTAACAGATGCAATCGGGTGTATCATTCCCGATATACACGATGCCACATACTCGGCTCAGCTCCATTCTCGTCTCAGCTTCCCTCAAGAAGTGGAACTGATGCTAGCGATATGCCAACTCAGATCAAAGGGAAAACAACCAGAGTGATGAATCATGCTGCCGACTACCAAATTGTTGTGGAGAAGATATTCAAGATCAAGTTGTACCAATTAAATGGCATTTTATTTTTGTAGTTAGTTAGTTTAATTAAGTATTTATAGACCCTTTCATGCATTTAGAAAGGGTCCTTAGTTTTTTTATAAGACTCAAACCTGGAGTTGCACTACTGTACTTCAGGTATATTTTTATAAAGACTCGGCCAATTATTCTAATTTTTGACAACGAAGCTTTTATGTGGATGTGCACTACTGCCTTTATATGAAAGTATATCTGAGTTGAAAGAAGGAATTCAAATTGCGATTTATATTGGGAATGATTTGGAGCACATATGGCACTACTATCTATGTTCTGAATTCATTCTTTTTATGTGAATTTTTATTTGATTACTCTTGCTATTATTGAATATATGCATGTGTTTCAATAGAATTTTTTATACTTTCCACTATTGGATGTTTACAGGATTTTTTTCTTTTAGTCATACATATATCAGTGATATATAAAAGACAAGTGTAACAATGTTTTATTAATTAATTTGTTCAACTATTTGAACAAAGCAATTATTATATGAATGAATGTCTATGTTTATCAAATAGAGTCATCTATATGCTTATTTATGAACAGAGATTATCAAACGTTGCACTTAAGAATATAAATTTCCCAGGATAGAATAGTTATTTTTATTTTCGCTCTTTAGATTAAGTCATCCATCCATTATCACTTATTAAGAAAACCAGTCACTCATTCGTCCCCTGTTTATTCATCATTGGGAAACTGGTCCCATTATCTCCAGTCGGAGCCACCATACCAAACGGAAAAGGAGCTGCATTAAGGTCCGGACCGGGTGGTTTTCCCCAATGTTGTTGCAACGATTTTCGAGGCATCAACAGGCCCGTATTTCATGGATACAAGGGGCTGGTATCTGAATAGATGGACACCAAACTTTGATCCAGAAATGGATGTCCCAAGCATTGTATCTGTCCGGGTTAGATTGCTGCACCTTCCTCTTCACTGTTGGGGAGACGACTCAGTTAAAGCCATAGGAAATGCAGTGGGGAAGTACATCGATCGATGCGAGCCAAAGGAAAATATGCATGCATGCGCCCGAATACGTGTCGAAGTGGATCTAGGGAGAGGACTCCTGGAAGCTATCAAAATCAAAGTAGACTAGTGGACACACATACAACAGCTGGACTATGAGAAGATTCCCTTCAAATGCAAGGTATGTCTTGAATACGGTCATTTCGCAAATAGATGTACAAAAAGAAAAAGAAAATGAAAGTGAAAAAATGGAGGATCTAGAAAATAAATGGGAACAGGTTAAGAGGAAAAAAACTGCAAACAAGAAACCAAACCAATCTTCTTCACAACCCTCAACATCCACAAAAGCCCAGCCTATCTCGTCGAATGCAGACCTTGCAACTGCAAACCCATTCGATCCATTGGATTTATCAGCTCCCCCATCTCCCCGTTCCAAATCTAGATTTAGAACTTCTCATTCCCCTAACCCTTCTCCCCATTCCCCTAGAACCCTAAACCCCCACCTCTCTCCACCCCCCTAGTAGACAGAATCTTAACCAGAAAGCAAGCAAAGGAAGCACTCCCTAATAAAAAAAAAAAGGTGGGAAGGAAGACAAACAAGGAACTAAGGGACGAAGCAACAGCAAAAGAAATGGCTCTAGGAACGCAGCAACCTATGGACACTTTCCTAGGGAAGAGCACAGGGAATAATGAGAGAAGTCAACCCAAGGGGGAAGGCACCATGTACCACCAAGCAGGTAAATAATGATAATAGTCTCTTAGAATTGTAGAGGAATGGGGTCAACTATTAAGGAAAATGCAGCAAGAGATATATTAATAAATGAAAACCCAGATATTCTAATGATCCAGGAGACAAAGGCAGGCAATCAAGACACTGAAAATCTCAAAAAGAAGTTTAGAAAGTATGAAGGGGAAGCGATGCAAGCAATAGGAGCATCCGAAGGCATATGCACAATATGGAAAAAAGGAATATGGGAATTGAGTCAAAAGAAAACATATTAGCATTGGATAATAACGGACCTCAAGAAAATCAATGCAAGGGAGATGTACAAGGTCATAAACATCTATGCCCCCAATCACTATAAGGATAAAGAACTGTGTTGGTCTTCTTTGAAGGAAATCTTACAGGAAAATCAAGCAGGGAAGGTGATTTTAGGAGGAGATTTAAATCTGGTAAGAAGTATTGAGGAAACATTTGGAGGAAATTATCAAACGGACCCCTCTAGGAACTCTCTAGAAGAAATTATGGAGCAGCATAGCCTTCTTGACATTCCCCCAAATAACGGGAAATACACCTGGAACAACAAAATAGTAGGTAAAAGTGATATCAAAGAAAGGTTGGATAGGATATTAATTCAAGAAAGTATGGCATCAGAATACAGCTCTATAAAATCAAAAATCATCCACACCACTACTTCAGATCATAAACCAGTTTTAATAGATCTGGGTAAGCTGGAGAACCAGGGCTCGCTCCCCTTCAAATACAGCTCAACCTGGGACAGCAACATAGAAATCAGAAAGTTGGTTAAAACAGTATGGGAACCAAGAGTAGTAGGTTCACCTCACTACGTATGGGAGACAGAAATTAAAAATTTAAGAGCCAAGTTAAAAGAATGGGCAAGAACAGAGGAACAAAAATAAAAGAAAAGAAAAAAGAGCTCCAACAGAAAATGGACAACATGCAAATGCAGAAAAAGGGCAAAGAGGAAAGCAGGCAAGACTATTTAAAAGAGAGAGAAATATTTTGGGAAATCTATAGGGAAAACAGGAAAGATGAAGAAGAGGCCAGATTGAAGTCCAGGAGTCTATGGCTCAAGGCAGGTGGAAAATCAAGAAATTAAAGGGGTGGAAGAAATAAAAAATGCATCCCACAAGCATTTCAAAGATCTACTGCCAGCCACAGATGAAACGGGTGAGTATGAAGAAATTTTGCAGCACGCAAAAAAGAAAATAAAGAGAGAACAAAATGCAGATTTGTGCAAAGAGCCAACAGAGGAAGAGATAGTGGAGGCCATATGGAGTCTACATCTGGATAAAGCACCAGGGCCAAACGGTTTCACCATAGCTTTCTTTAGAAATCACTGGTATACAATAATAAAGGACTTCATAAGAATGGTGTAAAACACCTTAAAAAAAAAAAAGATGGGAGGCAATACAAAATCCTCCTATCTGGCACTTGTCCCAAAAGAGGCAAATCCCATTACTTTAAATAGATTCAGGCCCATCTCTCTATGTAATTCATCTTATAAGATAATAACCAAATTAGTGGCAAATATTATCAAGAAAGTGCTGCCTCAAATCATATCTGAAAACCAAGGAGGGTTTGTTAAATCGGCAAATCATTGATAATGTCATAATTGTCCACGAAGTTGTCCATTCTAGTATCCAAAAGCAAGAGAAAGGCATGATAGTTAAACTAGACATGGCAAATGCCTTTGATAGGGTCAGCCACCCTTATCTCATGGTTGTTGTTTGGTCAATTTAGAGTGTCCTAAATTGTTGTATTAATTGTCAATCCGGGAGTCGTAAACTGTTGAAGTGCGGCGCACTATATGTGCAAGATAACCTATTTCTTACTTTTTTGTCGTTTTTTGAGTTTTTGTTTTGTTTTGGGTTTATTTCTGTTAATTCCCTAATGTGAGATGGAAATTCTAAAAGAAAAGTATGATATAAATGTTCAAGGCAATGATGTCCTTTAAAATGATTTTCAAAACTTCAAACTTAAAAAAAAAAGGTTTTAAAACATGCAATGATGAAACTAATTCCTAAAAGAGAGTGAAAATGTGCCACTATTCTAATAAATCCAAAAATAGCAAGCAAAGTAAACTAAAATCACATTACATCAACCCATATTCTGATCCCTCACCATTCGACTCGCTCTGGCTTTAGGAGGTAATCATAAACAATTTGAGCAATCTGATATCTAATTCGCAGAAAATAAAACTAATATCAAACTACACACTCATACTTCAATCCCTCACCTTTCGACTCGCTCTGGCTTTAGGAGGTAACTGAGAATGACATGAGCAATTTAATAACTAACTTGCAGAAAAATAAACTAATATCAAACTATGCATTCATACTTCAATCCCTCACCATTCGACTCGCTCTGGCTTTAGGAGGTAACTGAAAATGACATGCGTAATTTAATATCTATCTTGTAGAAGAGTAAATGAGAAAAACTGAAATAAATAACACAGTGCTGAAACTAAAAACTAAAGGAAATGAATCAGCAGAAGGACAAGAATAATTCCATGTCATTAGTCATTAGAAAACTATGTGCAAATTCCAAGGCTTCCTATTGTAATCTGAAACGAAGGCACTGATCAGTTAACAGCATTATAAAATGTGAAAAGCTATGGACAACTATCAAACATTAATACAATAAGAAATGCAATATATATACAAGGGAATGATTATGACATAAGAAACATAAATAAATAAAGCATGAAACTATACAGTAATAAACAAGACCTCGGCCTGTGCAGGGGCCCTCTGCACAATCCTCGGACAATCAACGATCAACCATGAATTGAGCTTAGAAATAGAGTCTTCTCATGTATTAAAATGCAGTCATAACACAGAGATAAAGTCACGGCACAGTGGGCTCGTTAACAGTCAAAATTACATTACCAAAGCTGACTAATATGCGTATGAGAACGCATTATTTATAACAGAGGATGACATAACTACTTTCCTACAATCTGCGTTGATAAAAGACACGTAAACAACCACGTCCCGAAATTTAGCATTATGGCTGCCGTGAAGATTCAATCTTTGGAGGGTGGCTATTGGATCTAGTTCATGGAGCAGTCCACAGGTGTTGATTTGTCCCCTGAGATTTAGGAACAACCACGCAAAGCTTCACGTGGTGAAAAACAGAGTTTTATCACCGTAGGACACTTAAGTTGACCACCGCTTTGCCCACTGTTGACTATGGCCTCTTTTGATGAATTCAACTGAGCCAATAGGACTCGGTCCATGTCCACGTCATTTTCAACTTTCCCATGTGGCTCGATTTGCCTAAAGACACCTGCAATATAGACTTTGACAAAATAGCTGCGGAAAGTTGGGTTGGCTGCGAAAAGTGACAAGATTCCGCAACTTATAAACAAAAATCTAGTTCAAGTAGCAACACAGACACATAGTCAAGAAACCACTTTAAATGCCCTTTTTTAACTAATATGGAATGATACTGATGACTTAGGAGGTTCAAATGAATGGAAAGAATCTAGAAAAAGGTGTAGGAAAGATGCAAGTTTGGGACTCAACATACCCCCACTATGAAGGTGTTGCATGTCCTCATGCAACCAAATTTTTGACTATCCCCCCTTCAAATCATATGTTCTGAAGCTTCTGCCAGTACATCCAGCCCTCTTCCTCTCTTTCTTGGTGCTGCTAACATCCTGGGCTTCTTCATCAAGCATCTGAATTTAAGATTAATCAGTGCTCTACTTATATTCTTGCATTTCTTCTTCAATTTCATGTTCTTTTTGTGCCATAGTCCCAGGTGTAGCATAGTGTTGTCATGGATGATCTTGTCCAGTCTGCTCTGCTCTTTGAGTGCTTCATTTTCATTTTTAATATGTCGATTTAAAACCTCCAACTCAAAGATTTCTTGTTTCAACGTCTGGGCTAGAGCTTTTTGTGCTATGTGAGGCTGAGTGGATGAAGTGCTGGGACCCGTGGCTGTTCCTTCTAAGGATTCTATGTAATCATACACCTCTTGCTGCCTTGGATCTATTTCAGGTGTCGTTTTCCTGGGGCTGTCCCCAAAATGTTGTGGAGGAGAATTGACTTCAAACTCTGGACGAAAAGGACTCATGTCATCATCTTGAGGACTAGTTTCAACATTTGGCTGAGAATGAGGTGGACTACTGCCAGCTGGAGTTTGTTTAGGTGTTCCTTCTCCCAAATCAATAAAATGGGGTCCTTTCATTTGTTGTGTGTGGAGCATGATTGTTCAAAGGTCTTTGTTTCAGCCAGATGTATACCCCAGGAAGTTTGTACACCCCTCCACGCGAGGATCCGGGGGGGCCGACCCCCCCCCCCCC
>APFE030073743.1:37816-55614 GCA_000404065.3 Pinus taeda | reverse complement strand
CATCATCTTTGAAATCTTCAGATCTTACCTGCCTAGGAGTGTTTTCTTCTTCATCAACCACTACATCAATACTTTCAACAATTTTTCCAAGCCTTTTATTATAACACTTGTCTGCTTTGCTGTGGGGAGAGTAACCAAGGAGAATGCCTTCATCTGCTCTAGGTTCAAACTTGCCAAGATGTTCATCAGTATTTTTGATATAGCATTTTCTTCCAAAAATTTTGAAATATTTTACTGAAGGAGTCTCACCATACTAGAGTTCATGAGGGGTTTGAGTGTTGTTCACCTGGACATTTGTTTTGTTGAGAATAACAACTGTAGCAAATGCAACTTCACCCCAGAAAGTTGTGGGAATTCCAGACTCATCAAGCATAGCACGAGCCATTTGTTGAACCATTCTGTTCATCCTTTCAACTACTCCATTTTGCTGAGGAGTCCTGGCTGTAGAGAATTCTCTTATTATTCCATGTTCTTCACAAAAATCGAAAAATTCATTTGAGGTAAACTCCCCACCTCTATGAGAACTGAGGCATTTAATTTTGTGATCTAATTCGTTTTCAACCAAAGCTTTGAAGGATTTGAATTTTTCGAAGGCTTCATCTTTGTGCTTCATCAGTCCTATCCAAACCATTCTTGAATAGTCGTCAATGAATAATATAAAGTATTCTTCTCCCCGAGGCGACCTTTTCCTAGATGGACCACATACATCAGTATGGACAAGCTCAAGTGGCCTGCTAGCTGATCCTTCCTTCTCAGAGAAGTTAGTTCTTGTTTTCTTACCAAACTGACATGATTTGCATATTGTATTATCTGGAATTCTGATGTCTGGAAGACCACGAACTGCCTGGTATTTGCATGCTTTCCTTATCTGTGAGAAGCTTAGATGCCCCAACCTCTGGTGCCATAATGAATGTTCATCATTCTTGCTCAGATAGCATTGTTGTTGTCCTTCTTTGAATATATATAAATTATTTGGAGTTCTTATGACTTTGATCACTGTTTCTCCTGTATCAAGATCACGAACACTACATCCATTTGATCGAAATATTACCTCTGTTCCTTGATCGAACATCTGACTGACACTCAATAGATTATGATTTAAGCCATCAACATACATAACACTTCCTGCTTTGACCTTTTCTTTTAAAGGAACAGAACCTTTACCTTTTATGAGTGCAGGGGTGTCATTTCCAAATGGGACCTTCTTCTCCTTCTCCAAGGTACTATATGACTGAAGTTTTTCTTTATCACTTGTCATATGTTTTGAACATTCGCTTTCGATGTACCATTGGTTTTCTTTCCCTTCTACATATAAGGTTATACCAGATCTTTCTGGTTGTGTTTCTTTCATTCTCCATGTTTTGATATTTGAGGCTTTCTCCTTCTGATTTGCCTGCCGAAACCTACTCTTGCATTCAGAATCTTCATGACCAAAATTATTGCAAATAGAACATTCTATTTCATTTTCAAGAGCAGAAAAGTTATTGTAGGTCCTTTTCATGATTCCAGACATACTCCTCTATTTTTGAGTTTCTCTAGTCATGATCTTTTTGTAGGCAACACACTGAGATGCTTTGTGTCCAAAGTTGTGACAAGAGAAACATTGGCCATTGAAGAAATTCCTGCAATTATCAACCCTGCGGACCAAACGATTGTAGTTTTCATTGACATTCATTCTTGAGACAAATTGAGAATGATTTACATGTGGTTTGTTGTAGTTGTTGTTTATCCTTAAAGCAGATTGCCCTTGATTTACTTGGTGACCTCTGTTCATTCTTGAAGAAAAATTTCCCTGATTTACCTGGTGAGCAGCATTGTGCCTTTGCTGTTGATTGTCAATTTGTTCACTTCTCCTTGTTGCATCAATATAACTTTTGGAGGTGGATGGCTTCTGTGCTTGAGATGCTTCTTCATTATATCCCAGACTTGTCTTGATTAATGGAGAACGTTGTACCTTGATAATCTCATCTAACGTTTCAGATCCTTCAACAAATCTAAGGTTAAGAGCTTTAGTTTTCTCAATCTCTTTTCTAAGTCCCACTATTTCACATTCTAACTTTTCATGATGTTTTTCACTTTCATCCAATTGGAATTGCAGAGTATCAATAATCATATTTTTCTCTTCTTAACAAATTTTGAGTTTATAAATCTCTTCATAAAGACCTTCTTCATCTATAGCATCCATGAAATCATCATCTTCAAAAGCCATTAAAAGTCTATACTTATTACCTTGTTCATCTTCATCACTATTTGAAAATCCATCAATGTCTTCATGAGTGTAATAGCTGTTCTTAGTTACATTCTGTTTCTTGTTCCATCTAACAGGTTCCTTACCTTTATGAGGACACTTGGCAGCATAGTGACCGACTCTTCCACAAGCAAAATATTTGAAAGGTAACTTACCTCTAAATCTTCCAGCACCCCGTTGAAGCTTCTTGACAAAATTTGATTCTTCCTCTTCTTCTGACATATGTCCTGAGTCATAAGAATCTCCTTTTCCTAAGGCCTTAAATGTGGCTTCTCTTTTGTCTGATTGTCCCCCTTTCCTCATTTCATAAGCAGTTAGAATTCCGTGTAGTTGCGGCATGGTAATTTTCTGTAGATTCTCCTTTTCTTCTATTGTAGAGAATTTTGATTCAAACGTAGAAGACAAAGATCTCAAAACATTTTCAACCACAACAACCTCTTTTATTTCTTCACCAAATTTTTTCATACAATTAACAATCTCATCTATGCGTAGGAAATAGTTAGCCACACTTTCATCATTGTACATTCTGAGATTTTCATATTGAATTCTGAGGGTTTGAAGTTTTGCTCTTTTTACCTGTTCATCTCCTTCATAGCTCAGAACAGTCTTGTCCCATATTTCTTTTGTGGTTTTATACTACATAACCTTGACAAATTCTGATTGAGATAGACATCCTAATAGTGTATTGACAGCCTTTGCATTAGTTTCAAACTGCTTCTTCTCAACCGAATCTGTAGGAGTTGCTGATGGAAATGTGTACCCTGTATCTATGATATCCCAAACTTCTATACCAAGAGATTGAAGATAGGCTGTAACTCTTACCTTCCAATAGACGAAGTTGGTCCCATCAAAAATTGGTGGCCTGATTGATGCTTCTCTCTCGTAGTTGCTCATGATGATAGATCTTCCTTCAACCGATCAAGCTTCTTCTGAAGGACCCGCTCTGATACCAATTGTTGGAAATAATACTGAGAGGGAGGGTGAATCAGTATTATCTGGTCAATTTTCTTTTTCAAACCCAGAACATATACGCTACTTCAGTTAGAGAAAACTGTGTATATATGCAACTACAAATAAGGAAACCCGCGTATACCATACAAAAATATAATTTAAAATATTCTACAGATGTTGAACATTAATCTGTGCATCAAGATCATATAAACAGTAACGAGGAACAAAAAAATAGAGCAGAAGACAATCACACACAAGAACACAAGATATAAGGTGGAAACCCAATGTGGGTGAAAACCACCTACCGCAATATGTCTCTATCTTTTCAATTAGAAACTTCTTTTTACAATGATTATGTACTGGTGCAGTCCTTTACCAGTACGCAGGCTGCTACCTATAGAGGGCTACAACCCTCTCTCGTTATCTAGCTTCTCCTGGAAGGGAGCTACAACCCCCTTAGTTCTTGTACTAGTTGAGACACTTGTACGCAGGTTGCTACCTGTAGAAGACTACAACCTTCTCTTCCTTCCAGGGACCACGTTTCATAAATTTTCAGATTTGATCTACAAATAACATCAATCAAACATCAATAATTTATGCATCAACCAATCATCTTTTCACCAATCAAAACTGAATCAAAATAAACACTTCTCTAACGACTGTACCTAGATCATAATAACAGTAATCACACCCCACTTCTGAAACTAGAACACTGTAGAAATAATCATAAGCAGCTAGAACATAAATCAAGAGATGTATGCTACTTCACTATTCAGAAACCTGCGTACAGATCTATAAATTCATTCTTTCAAAGATTGAAATATTAGTTAACCCAGACTATCATATTTATAGATCAAGCGTGCGCCACATATCACAAATCAAAATCATATAGAGATACCACTATTCCAGCCTTAAGAGTTTGACCCATCAATAGAAGTTATCCTTCTCCTTGTGCTCAAGTTCCTTCTTCATTTAGATCCAGATCTGCACCATAACCCAATCACAGTATTCCAGATCTAGCACTTTATCAGATATTCAATAATTCAGAAGATGCCTTGCCAAATGATCTCCTTCCTCTTTTATAGCCTTAGGCCTTTCACAATACCACGGACCAAAAACCATAACAATTCAATGCCATGGACCCAATACTTGGGATCAACACTTTTGGATGCAATACCACGGACCAAAACCATAGGATCAAAAACTACTCGACTAATACCATGAACCAACCATAAGATTTCCCATGTGTGTGTGCTTTTGCATGAAAGTGCGTGAACTTTTCTCTACATGAAAGGAACTTTTCTCTGCATGAAAGTGCGTGAAATTTTCTCTTCATGAAAGGAACTTTTCTCTACATGAAAGTGCGTGAACTTTTCTCTGCGTGAAAGGAACTTTTCTCTACATGAAAGTGCGTGAACTTTTCACTGCATGAAAGTGCGCGAACTTTTCTCTTCATGAAAGGAACTTTTTTTTCTGCATGAAAGTCCGTGAACTTTTCTCTGCATGAAACTCCATGAACCAGAAAATAAATAATTTATCATCTGAGATGAGTGGGTTGCCATCAAGTACAACATATGTATCATAGTGCCAACACTATGCTACAAAGAGAATCCAAGGCTAAAAATCCATTTGCTTGAACTATGAGGGCCTATATATAAAAATGACGTAACCTTTGACCTTCCATGTGACTGTTGAGCTCCCCACAATTCCCCAGCTTCCAAGTGACCTTTGGAGTTCTTGGTGAATTTTCAACTTCTACATGACATTTGATTTTCTCTCTATTCTCTCATTACAAAATTTTATCCCTTTTTACAAAATTGTGGCTAGAATTAAAAAAATAATAATAAAATTAAACATATTTATTCTACAATATGAGGGAATTGTAATTTGGCCACTATGACATGAAGCTCCTTTGCGATGTACTAGTACCAATATTTATACTCTATCACTCCTCTTTTGACCTTTAATGTTAAATTTGTCTCGTACCTCATCCTACCCTCCAAAGCATCTAGTAATATTGTTTTAGCATCAACTTGCATATTGTTCCATACTATTGTTAACTTCGTGTGTAGCTTAATTGGTTCAACAACATATTGCAAAACAGTCTCCTTGGTTACCTCTAAATTATCCTAAATGGATGCATGTCTTGTGATGTCCAAAAATTCCTTTAGCTTATGTCTGATGACAATTCTATGCTTTACCTCTCTAGGTGAACCTACTAAGGGCATATTGTGCATTCAAATCAAAACTACCAATCCACAGTGCAATTTCATATGGGAAAACATAATGTTGGCTATGTGGTTCTTGAGCTGATCATAAGCTTTCATATGTATCTTTGTATATCCTATGTCTATTTTAGCTTTGACTCTTCCTTTCCCAGCAAATGTTGTGGGTGAATTTAACTATTTGGCACTCAATTCTTGGATCATATCTACAACCATGTTAGCCAACCTTGCGATCCTAATTTTTTCCTATAATTCCTTATGGATCTCATATAAAGGTGCCATTTCCCTATACAAGGTGATCATCTCCTCATAATCCTACCTTGTAATATCTTCCAATTTCTTAAGTTCCTCAAGTTAACTCTCATATATTCAATCAATTAATTTAGTTTCAAATATTTTTGTTGGAATGACACAATGTCACCTAAAAACTTTTGCACCTAACACACTTCATGCATATACGAGATCTTCCGCATGTGCACAACTTCCGCATATGCACATGTATGAAATTTGTGTATATACAACAGATATTCACATGTACAGAAGTTGTGCATATATAAAGTATGAGTAGCTCCCAAATATGCACATATATGGAATTTTTGCATATACAGTAGATGCACATACATAGAAGATACACATATATAGAAAATATATGCATATATGAAAGCTACGCTTATACAGAAGATGTGCATATACAAAAATTAACACAACTTTTATATATGTGCATATTTTGTATCACATATCTTCTGTATATATGCATATATGGAAGTGACGCACATAAGAAAAATATGAAAATATATGGAAGTTGCAGATATATAAAAGTTGAAGTTGTTCACAACTTTTGTATATGCACATATATGGAAGTTGCACATACATGGTAGATGCACATATATAGAAGTTGTGCATATACGAAAGATGCACATATCTTTTGCATATGTTCATCTTCAGAATATGTGCATATCTTCTATATATGTGCATATCTCTTGTATATGTGCAATTTTTATATATGCAGAATTTCTTTATATGTACATATAGAGAAGTTTCACCTATATAGAAGTTGTGTGCAACCTCCGTAATATGCATATATGATAGTTTCCTTATATGCACAACTTTTGTATATGCACATATCTTTTGTATATGCACAACTTCCATATATGTGCATCTATTGTATATACACAGTTTCTGTATATGCACAACTTCCATATATGTGCATGTATTGTATATACACAATTTTTGTATATGCACATATCCTTTGTACATGCACATCTATTGTATATGTGCAACCTCTAGATATGCACATATACAAAACATATATATTTACAGAAAATGCACATATACAGAATTTATGTACATATTTGGAAGTTGTGCATATACAAAAGACATGCATATATGAAATATGCGCATATACAAAAGTCACATAACTTTAATATATGCACACATTTTGTATTGTATATCTTCTGTATATGCACAACTTTCATATATGTGCATATCTTCCTTATATTCAACTTATGTTAATGCACATAAATGAAAGTTGTGAATATACAAAAAAATATCCACATATACGAAAGCTACACATATATGAAGTATGTGCAGCTTCTATATATAAACATATGTGGAAGTTGTGCATATATGATAGGTGTACATACATAAAATATGTGCATATACGGAATTTACCCTTATACATAAGTTTTGCATATAAATAATTCCCACAACTTCTATATATGTGCATATTTTGTATTGAATATATTATGAAACCAGCGCATAAAAAGATAGAAAAGGTAGATAAACGCCTTCAAAATAAGCCTCTTCGAGGGGGCAACCTCTTTTACATTACACAAATGAACAATTCTTGGATGATACAAATGACAAGACCTCATTTCTATATATAGGAGTCTTAGGGGACATCATATAATCAGAGCTGACATAAGAATAATAATGTAAGGGCACAATAATAACAATAGTGGGCTTCTATGGGGCACAAAAATAACAATATGGGGACTACATGGGCACAACAATATAATAAGGGGGTTGTACAAATAACAATAAGGGGTTCAAATAATATAATGATTTTGATTGGATGAAGAAATTATTAAATGAATTTTGATTACTTAATAAATTAAATTAATTATAAAATTATCCCTTAATAGTGGATATAATTCATTAAATTAGCTTCAAATGGGCCTTGGATTTAAATAATAAATAAATAGTATTATTAAATAATTATATGATGTACCAATATTATTTTAGTTTGGGTTGGTTGGTTTTTTGGTACATATACATACAATTATTAATAAACAAGCTATTAACAAATAATACTTGAGTTATAGAATTTACCTTATTTAACTAGTTTCTAAGAATAATAATAATTTAATGTATCTAGAATATTATTTGTAATAATGTTATTGGAATAATAAGTTAATTAATTATTTAATAAATATAAATTATTAAATTAATTATAAAATATATTAGTTGGCCCATTAGGTATAAATGATAAATTATAATAAAAATATTATTATTTTGATATGAATTAGTTAGGTTTTTGAATTTATATATATACTAGTACAAGTAACAAATGAATATTTTATTATATAAATTACCAAATTTAACTATTTCATAGATTAAAAATAATTAAATATATAACAATAATATTATTGGTCTCATTTGGGTCATTAGGTCAAAATTAGTCGTTGGCAATATAACCGTTGGAGTCTCTGCACATACTATTTAAACAGGCTATGCTGGATTGGATCTTCAACTTGTCCTGATGATGAACCACACTGGTTGGTTCAAAACGCATCGACAAAAAATTACTTATGTGATTTCGCCGAAGATTCTTCACTAAACAAATGTATTATTTATTAATGAAACCTATTTATTAAAGAAATTTATCACTAATAAAAGAATTAGAATTTGTGACATTTTCAAATTTAATAGATTCCCGCTAATTTAAAAATTAAGTAATCTTTTTTCTCTCTGGCTAACATTATTCCTGTTCTTACTTTTTCAATCTTAGCAGTATCTATATTGTCAATGTTTTTGAACAAAATACTTCTAAGGCCCTCTTTTGGTTCCTCTGTACTAGAGGAAAACTTTAGCTTTAAAGCTGAAATATCTACTTCTCTATAATGAGGTGGAGAAGTAGGCTGTGGTAGTGCATCTCTCAAGTGTTCAAGGGACTTGGAGATTATTCCCATGTTGGAATTGACATCATTCAATTGTTTTTTGTGCTCATTATGAATTCCCAAACATTCATTATAACTCATGTGCATTTTCTTTATATGTTCTTTAATCTCTAGCACGTCTTTTGCTATATCATCTATATTCTGCAGCAGACAAACAATCTGATAGTTTGTATAATTGTGCATCTTCTCTATGTCAGACTGCTCTGTATCTGACATATTCTTCGTTTGTATCCATTGGAAATCTGTCTTCAGAGTACCATTCTTGAAAGTTTTCCTAGAGTTAGTAGGCTCTAGATATCTTTTGTTAATCTTTGCAATTGGATCCTCTGAGGCTCTAGGAAGGCTAAAGATTTTTATATCAGGAAATATTGGTTCAAGCTGCTGATCTTCAAGTTGGAAACTGGAAGATGGACCAGATACACAGAATTGGCAATCACCAGATTTATGGGCAAGAGGTTGCTTTTGATTTCTTTTAGGAGCAGAATATATGGACGGTGCTGGTAAAGGAGCAGGAGAACGTATAATTGGTGGAGGTATTACTGCGTTTGTACTGTCTCGACTTTCTAAAAATGAGGACCTATCCAGAATGGTCATGGATCTCACTAGACGAGGATTTGTGAACCTGAGACCAGAAGAACCATCAGAGTGCTTGACAACAGACAATTGCCTTGGCTCTCTTGACGTTTGCAGTTGAGGATATCTTTGAGATAATGGAACATAAGTGCTATTCCATTCGTCTGGAAAAGTGCATTCTGAAAATCCTATTTGCAAGGGGCCAGTATTACCGGGACCAACTATTACTCCTTCTTTCAGAGCTCTTGAGCACAGTTTAGGATTGAGGGGTGGCATTGTGCTTGAAACAAACCTAAGACAGATAGAAGAATGGAGTTGAGCAATTAAAGTCTGTGGGGCGACATTGAAACCATTGAACTGGATATAGGCATTTAGAAATTCATTTATATATGGATCACTTAACGAAACCTGATATCTGGGGATTACAGAAGACCAAACGGGACCATTATTGAGAGGACTCTGGAATCCTCCCAGCAAAGCATCATTAAAATCATTCAGTCTAGTATCCAAAACACAATTAAGCAAGAAGTGTTTAATCCAGGTCTAACAAGTGGATTAATTCCAAATTGGATCATGCCTATATGAACATATTTGAACCCGTGTTCCAAGCCACATTCAATATCTTCTTTTTTAATCAAAGGAATCTGGTAGACTTTCTGATCAGTAGAAATTGGTATATTCACAGAAGTAAAGCGAAATAGCTGAGCAACTCTAAACTGGAAAGCATGAACCTTATATAACTTGTTTATTTCTATTTCTGACAATGTCCAATTTGGCTGAGGCTCAAATTCTTTGTAGAAAATGGCCAACCATCTGCTCCAAAAATTTTCGCCGTTCTGGTGTTACCTCTAATTCTGCAAATCACACCCAAGGAGAAACTGGTTCTAAAAGAGATAGAGGTGATACATTCTCATTCTCACATAAAGGAAAGAAGGGTGACTGGGATACTTTTGCACATAGCGCATCAGCTGATAGTCCTTTTTCTAGATTCAAAGATAATTTAGAAAGTGTCCCTGCCAAATTTGAAAATCCATCAGCTAAAGGATTTGGTAATACACTTTTAGTAAATATTGACTGTATGAAAGGTGAAGATGTCATAACAGTCCTGCACAATGTGCATGCTTGGGCACTACAGAGAAAAGCTGAAACTAAAGCACCATGGTCAGATATAGTTACACAAATTGTTTGGTCATTCACCGGCATTCTGAAACAATGGTGGGAAAAGTTGTCTGAAGAAGAAATGAACAATATTATTGAACATCCAACAGACCCCCTGAGAGCCATTTTTGATGAACTAAAACATGAATTCATAGGAGTTGTGCCAGAGAATTCAGCACATCATGGTCAACTCTTTTTATCGCAAAGATTGTGTAACATAGATTATTTACATGATTATTACTGTGTTATGCAAAAACTCCTTTATCAAGTAGCAGATCCTCACAATGTTGCTTATCTGAGGTATTACATAGCTTCAATGCCAAGGAAAATTCCAGATTTGATTAACCAGTATATTGAGGCCAACAAAGTACAAAATGAAAATTCTTCATTTGCTGCAGTACATCAGATGATAGTTTCAATTCTGCAACGAGAATGTGCATCAAAAAAAGCTAAAAAGAATTTCAAAAGGCAGATGCATTTTAGTACGAAATTGTGTAATAATTTTGCAGAAACTTATGATTTTGGATGTAGAAGCAAATCTAAAAAGAAGGTGCCTAAAGTTTCATGTTCATGCAAGACAAACAAGTATACTCCAAGGAAGAAATACTATCCTTTTAAATTTTCCCAAAAGAAGAGGACAGTATTTAGGAAAATAGAAAAGTCTTCTAAAAGAGTGACCTGTTTTATATGTGGAAAAGAAGGCCATTATGCAAATGCATGCAAAGACAAAAAGAATAAAAAACAGTTAAATATTATGGACGTATTCACTTCAGTCCATAATCCAGAAGATTGGGATCTCATATCCCACTCAGATGGAGAATATTTTGAAATATCCAGTGATTCTTCTGATTCAGACGTTGACGATTTGCCTAATATCAGCAAAATAAGGTTAGAATCTAATTCTGATGAAACTTTTATTGATGACATTAAGATGTTTTCCTTCAATAAAATAGATAATTTGCAGAATCAGATTAATGACATAAAGGCACAGTTAGCCCAACTTGCACCATCCCAGTTAACAGCCAGGAGAAGATTGAAAGAAAAGCTGGAGAGTTTAGAAAAACAATTGCCTTCCAAAAGGGTTACTGAGGATGAGTATTTCGAAGCAAGAGAGTTTGATTCAATGTTAAAACCATTGAGTATTACAGAAGCCTCTCAAGATACAGGTATGGATGAAATCAATACTCTCAAGAAGAAAATTAGCAGTTTGAATCATCTATTAATTTTCAAGATCAGAAATGTTGCATTTTATAGCCAAACTCCAAAGCTTATTTCTGAATATGATGATTTTATTCCAATTTGCGAAGATCTGCTGAAGGATATTCCGGAAGAAATGCCCATGAAATCTAAGGAAGTAGATTTGGTAAACATCATGGGAATAGGAGATAAAGTGGTAATCCCTCTGAAAATAAAATTGCCAAACGTCAAGGAATACACTTTAGATGCACAAATTGATTCTGGAGCAATGTGCAGTTGCTGCAAATTTGGTGCAATTCCTTCCTACTATTGGCAGCCTACCAAACTCTCCTTCAGAGCTGTAAATAAAGAATTGATGCAGATTAACTATATATCTCCTGATTTTCCAATCTATTTGAATCATGTACAGACTTATGTTACATTGTACAGTTTTGATAGAGGATCAGATATCTTGTTAGGGCAAGATTTTTCGAAAAGATTCCTCCCAGTTACCTTTGGAAAAGATTCTGTTACATTCACCACTAATGAGGGACCAGTTATAATTCCTTCAAAGAATGAATACCAGCTAAAGGTCAATCCCAGCGAAGAAGATAATTTGCAAGACACTATGTAGAACCTTACAAAGATTCAAAAAATTGTCAAACATGCAGAAATACACGGACAGAAGACATTACAGGCAATCTCGGATAAGCTACACCAAGATTGCACAGCAAGCAGGCCAGATGCTTTCTGGACCAGGGAAAAATATTTTGTTGCATTACCTTACAAAGAGGGGTATGTTCCTAAAGCACAGAAAGCAAGTGCTAATCATATGTCACCCACTGAACAAGTCTTGTGCAAACAAGAAATTCAACAACTGCTACAACAAAATCTGATTGAACCTTCTAAAAGTCCATGGGCCTGCCCAGCCTTCTATGTCAACAAACACAGTGAGAAAAAATGTGGCAAGAAGAGGTTGGTAATTAATTACAAAATATTAAATGAGGCTTTCATGCCTATCAGGTATCCTCTTCCAAATAAAGAATTATTGCTTGCTAAAATAGCTAATGCCAATGTTTTCAGCAAATTTGATCTCAAAAGTGGTTTTTGGCAAATTGGCATTGTTCCAGAAGACAGGTGTAAAACAGCCTTTATAGTTCCTCATCGCCAATATCAATGGATAGTCATGCCATTTGGATTAAAAAATGCTCCATATAAATTTAAAAAAAGGATGGAAGATATTTTTGGAGGGGTAGAATATGTAATTGTATATATTGATGATTTGCTTGTGTTTAGCAAGGATGTAAATACTCATAAAAGGCATTTAGAAAACTTTTATGAAATGGTATACAAGCATGGTTTATTTCTATCTGACTCAGAAAAGAAATTTCAGGTTGGGAAAGTCAGAATAGACTACTTAGGATTGCATATAGAACAGGGTCATATCGAGCTCCAGCCTCATGTCCTTCTCCATCTTTTAAAGTTCCCTGATATTCTCCTTGATAAAAAAATGCTTCAAAGATTTTTAGGTTGCTTAAATTACATCCGACAGTTCTATGAAAAGCAATTTGAAGACACTAATATTTTGGAGAAAAGGCTGAGGAAAGAAAAAATTGGATGGTCCAATGAAATGACAACAGCAGTAAGAAACATAAAGAGCAAGATTAGAGAACTTCCTAAACTGAGATTGCGTGTTACTAATCTTCCATTCATTTTTGAAACAGATGCATCTGATCATACATGGGCTGCAGCATTGTTACAAAAACATGGAAAGAAAGAACTTGTATGTGCATATGCTTCTAGTAGTTTTGATATCACAGAGATCAAGTATCCATCCTCCCATAAAGAAATATTTGCTGTCAAAAGAGGAATCCAAAGGTTCAGATTGTTCTTGAAGAGTGTCAGGTTTTTAGTTAGAACTGATCTAAAGCACATGAAAAGCATTTTGGCTAACAAAAAATTGTTAGAACAAGGAAATACTAGAATTCTAAGATGGGCTCTGTGGTTAGAAGGATTTGATTTTGACATTGTCTATAAATCAGGAGATGAAAACTACCTAGCAGACATGCTGACAAGAGAAGGAGCTCCAGAAATTAAGGACATCAAGATGTTCAGATCTTTGTACAAAGGGGAAAGTTCTTCGAATAAAAGTCCAGTCCAGTCTAGTGTCTGTCAGTCAAAAATTTGTTCAATCTCGATTTGTAGCTAGTGCAAATGTGAATTCTACTGGGATTGTTTTATTTTAAGAGTTAAATCATTACCAGTAGAAGTCATCCAAATCATTTTGCAGAAGTGGTTTGATTCAGAGACTGGCATGGTAGCTTATCTCAGTGAGTCATCTTATAGGGATAGGCCATGGCGTGTTTATTATTCACTTTCTAGAGAGCCAATTCCTATCTGTTTTGGTTTTATCCAACATACAGATTGGACATGGAAAGATTACTTCTCAATCCATCAGAGGGCCAGAATACAGGGTTATGTTAGATTCATTGCGTATGCAAAACAGTTAGATGGTGGAAATAATTGGTGGAATCCCTGGTTTAAATTGTTTATGTTCAAGTATATGCCTAGGAGTGAGCATATTTGCAATTTTAATTTCCGGGAGACCATTAGTACCTTAATGTGGGAGATTCATATTGCTGCTCAATATGACTACACTGTAGAGTTTGAATTTCTTCATTCTGAAACAGAAGTAGCCCTGCTAGACAGTCAGCAAGACGAACCATCATTCAGTGTGAAGGTCAGATTCCATGGAGAAATTTCTACAGATCCCAGGATGAGACCAGCAAATGTATTTCATTTTCCATTTTTCTGCTGTTTTCTGGAAGTAGCACCTCCATGGCTTGATGATTCCTTGCCAAATGATATATTCACCCCTAACATAGACCAAATTTTAGAGATAAATGATGCAGACAGTGTTGATTCAGACGACTGGCAATACAATAGTGATTGATGTATATGATCACTCATCTGATATCATGTGCATTTCCCAGTTTTCGCGGATTTTTCTCTAAAATATCCACTTTGTAATAAGCATTTCTAGTTTTCGTGGGTTTTTCTTTAAAATATCCACTATGTAATAAGATGATTTTCGGCCATCATGTCTATTATTCATATTCTACTTTTTCTGTGGGTTTTTACTTTAAAAAAAAAAAAAAAAAAGGAAAAACATCCACTGTGTAATTATCTTGAGCCGATGTCCTAGATTCCGGCTATCATAAACCTGTTGATACTCTCCGATACATGTCAGATTCGGTCCCCACATGGCACTGCCTCTAAGGGATGAGATAACAAGTGGTAGTACCCACTTGCCCGAATCTTATAGCTTTCTCCTTACTGTTTGACATTTGGTTATGATTTCCTACGTGATATTCATACCAGAAACAGATTCCTCCTGTCAGAAGTTTCTGGTAACAATCTCCACCAGTTTACCTACTAAGAGACTATAAATACTAGCATTGGGGGGGGGAGGGGCATTTGAAAATTAAGATTCTTAGAGTCTGAGTCGAATTTTGCTCCTACTCTGCATCTGCGGACATACTGTCTGATCTGCTTGCACCACGAGCTGAGTTCAAAGTCTTTAGGGGATTCGAGAAGCCTGCGCATCAGCGCTAGACGCTGGTGTGAACCTAAAGTGGTCGGATCAATAGAGGAGTCTGGGTCTATCTGAGGAAAAAGATCCATTTGTAATATTCACATCCATATATGAATAAAATCGTTCTGGGCATATTTCTGCAAGTTTTACCTTCTGTGCAAGTTTCGCAAGTTTTACCTTCTGTACAAGTTTTCGTCTTTTGTTCATCCTGTAGTTTTCGTCTTTTCTATGCTCTTTTAATTTTATTATAAACATGACTTAAAGTTAAAATATTCATTTTAAATATTAATAAAAAACTTGAAATAAAACTATGACGTTTTCTAAAATTTTAATGACTTAAATTTAACTTGAATTAACTAATATTTTCTAAATATTAATTAAAAAAAATATTAATACATTCCTTCACATTAAATAAAATTTTCTTTGAAATAAAATAAAATAAAAATTAGAGATCTTATATAATAATGAAATTCCTACCCCGGCTGCGGGTGTACATTAATGTGGGCAGTACAGTGGCGGCATTCCCACTCGGCAAGTGGCAGTCCAGATCCGCCACCTGTAAGGTAAATCTACAGGCCTGCCACCCCCGTCATGTTATATTGAATGAGGGCCATTACTTTGCCCTGCAACTCGTCGTCTACTGCATTATGGCTCTCCCGCGATTCGTCTCTTTGGTGTTTGGATTGCAGACCGTCTGCTGTGGTATGTTCATCGCTTGGGGCGCCGCTCTGAGGTATTTTAAGAGCCAGCCTCTGCTGGTCATGCATTATTTGATGTATGTTTTCTTGGTTGTTTGGCTATGGATGCATTGTCTATTCGGTTTGCTGCTGGTTCTCGGGCCTTGCCAGTGGTCTCAGACGATTAGACCTCGGCCCTCAGCACAGAAGGCCTCGGTCTCTTCCTTTGGGTGCCCTGGCTCTCCCGTCTGTAAGCTTCAGTCTCCAATTTTTCTCCTCGCGCCCCTCGTCACTTCTTTTTACATTCCTGGTTGGCTCTTTGTGTCAATTCTTACCTCGCCCCTCTATGTCCCTTCTGCGTCGACTCTGTGGCCCTTTGTGCTCTTGTTAGCCATTAAGCCTCTGTGCACGATTCATCGGCTCTATGTGCCTCTTGGCTCACGGAGACTCAGCTCACTGTGCAGTCCCCGCTCCAGTGTTATCCCTCACGCAATCCTAGAATGCTGCGGGAACGACTCCGCCTTATTAGCAGAAGGGGCGGGTCTCGGGGAGGTTCTAGAGGAAGAGCTATCCCTCAACGCTCCTCTCACACCACGGAATCCTCCTCTGAAGAAATTGACTCTCATGGTGCAAGGCGAGGCCAGGGTAGAGGCAGAGGTTGAGCTCGTGCAGCTACGTGTTCGCACAGCTCTCATCCCTCAACCAGATTTCACTTCCCCTATTCCCTGGACAACTCTACCTACTTTGTGTCTATTTGGATTGAGAAGTAAGATAACGCAGCTCCTCTAGAAGTCTCTATGGAGGATAGGAAACCTTCTCCTATTCACTGTCAAAGAATTCAGCCTGCGGAGGCCTTGGGTGCAGTGGCGGGTCCAAGCGAGCCAGCTAAAGACGACGCTCCATATATAGACTCGAGCGTGTCAGACTAGTATGGATGCAGGATCGTTGAGGAGCAGCCATCCACCTCCATGGATGTATGAGCTTGCCTCCACATCGTTTTGGTCCGGTTATGGCCCCAGGTGGTCGTTTCTGCGGTTCTATGATATTTGTTCGGCAACTTCAGTTCACAGCCTTCTTCGCTGGATAGTTTTTGATAAGCTTAGGCAATGGCTCAGCTCTGTTCAGGTCGGAATCAGTTTTCATTTACGACTATGTTTGCTGCACTATCTCTGTTTGTATAACTCTTTGGATAAATCCTGGGACAGTTGGTTTTGGTCTGTGTCAAAATGTATATCCTTCAGTTGGTTCTGGTTTGTGTCAAACTGTGAGTCTTTCATTTATGGTTTATGTCAAATTGTCTATCCTTTAGTTATCAAGAGTCTGTTGGACAAGTCAAATTCTAAGGGAAGTTTCACCATCCAGTGTTAAAGTCTTGCTAAATCCATATCTCAGCATGGAGAATTTTTGAGGCCAGCCTCGATGTAATCTTTTTGTAACATTTTTGTATAATAATAGAAGTAGCCCAATTTACAAAAAAAAATATTGAAATTCCTATAAAATTTTATATATTAATAAAATTCTATAATTTAAAATTTATAATGCTATTTTTAAATATTAATAATTTTATTAAATTATAATATCATTCCTACAAATTAATATATTGTAATAACCAAAAATATTCAAAACAATTATTTTATCAATAAAAATTTAATGTATATAAATAACTAATAAAATAAAATAAAACAAACCACTCACTTAAATTATAATGTATTTTTTTAAATATCGATAAATTTTTTAATATATTGTAAATAACCAATAAAATGAAAAAAACACTTCATTTATTAATCAAGTCTTGTTGACTTAAATTCAAAATAAAATGAAATATCAATAAATGAAAATTTGATTGAAAGATCTCTCTGATTATGAATGCTCTTTCAAAACGAGGCTGCATAAGTAGCGTTCCTGTAACTTAGTTTAATAAAATATTTTAATGTCATGAGGTGTTGTATGTACTCTAAACAATAATAAAATTGTAAAATGAGTTATATGAATATTTGTTTAACCATTTTTATTATT
>APFE030073743.1:0-10306 GCA_000404065.3 Pinus taeda | reverse complement strand
TATGGCAGCAAGGGCATCAGGTACCATCATATCAGAGATTGTGTGCAACGGAGGATCATGTTACTTTCGTACATTCCAACGGAGGATCGGGATGCTGATATTCTGATGAAGGCTCTCACCAGGAGCAAATTCGAGTACCACCGAGGCAGGATAAGGGTTGCTGATAATCCATATCTTGTCGAGAGGGAGTGTTGAGATTGCAACAAGATGATGGAGCTTAGTAAAAAGAGTCGCCTTCACTAAGTGGGCCCGCAGGCTATTTTTGGCGCAAGTCTATTTTTAGACTATGTCTATTTTTAGACATATGGATCATGTCTATGGATTGCAGGTTGTTGTTTATGGATGATTGACCAAGTTGGAAAAAAATAGATGGACTTCTATTTTTAGACCACAGCGGAGTGACTGCTAAGTCTAAATATAGAACAGTGAAATATTATTAGCTCATAATAATATTTAGACTATAAACTTTGTCTTATTCTCTTGGAGCACTTCAGTTTGAGCTACAGAGGTGGCACATACAGCTGTCAGAAGGAAATACGCTTTTCTTATGAGTCAGTTGAGTTGTTTGCATGCATGACTTCAGTTAGAACTCAAGTGAGTTGAGTTTAGTGGACTGGAGGTGCAGTTGACGGAGTTGTGTTCAGTTTAGCTTTGTTAAACTGGTTGTATTTAGTCTAACTGGCGAATAGACTACAGATGAGTTGGGTGAATTAGTTATTAATTAATTCACAAGTTATTAACTCATAATACAACTAATGAATACATCAGTTAACTCAGTTGCATGTCAGTGCATGTTCAGTTCAGCAGGGACAGGTGTTAGAGAATCAGATTGATATCAGTTGTGACTATAGTTGTGCATCAGATCTTGCACAATCAAGGGATTGAGTATGCCAGTGAGTTTGCCCACATTGTAGCTTGTGCTCACATGACTTTTCCAAGTAAATACGTGGTTGCCTTGGAATTATCATCAGTTCTTGAGCAGGTATTGAGCAGCGGAGGCAGGCAAGCAGCGAAGGAGATTTGAGCCAGTGATTGATTCAGATCTGAGCTGTATTGTGTGTAACAGAGGTGGAGATACTTGTGAGAAGTATTATGCTGTGTAATGTTACATGACTCAATCATTAATATACAGATAGTTGGGGTTTTTTAGCGAGATGCTTTCCCCGGGATACATACTGTGTTAATGTGTGAATGCTCTTGATGTTTTATTGTTATTGATGCTGCTATATTGATGATCAACGTAGAGGAGCTTATGTATTGTGTATCCTTTCCGCAATAGTACATGATCAGGATAATCTCTATTGAATATGTGTTAAATTATTCAAAATTTCTACAGGTTGTGCCTGTTATGCATTTGTTAATGTGCTCTTGATATTTAGCATTTGAGGGGCTGTCATCCCACCTCTTTGTTAGAATATTGTATGTATTATTGAATGTGTTATGCAAGTTTCTTTTTACTTAGTGCCAGAGAGCTGTCATCCTGTCTGTGCATTAGGAAATATATTTGCAGACCTCTTACTGGTTGCAGCCAGCCATCACATGGTCTTGTGCATCTGCTGGTGTGGTCAGTATTCTCCATATTCACTTAATCCTCAAACTATGAGTAATTGGTGGTCTAAATCATTGTAGTTTGGGGGTGTTCACCCATGTCTGGAGTTAAAAATAGTAGAAGTGGTTATTTGGGTTGAACAGGCATCATTCCTCCCATTCATCCGTTTCCAACATTTTTTTGAGTTCGTAATGTTCCCGAGCATCTCTGAAATACAACCTAGGAGAGTTTCTTGGGGTGATAACATTAACTGGGGCTATTGTTGAGGAGAGGAGATTGAAGCTCAGCTTCCCTAGGAGATGACACAGTTCTAGATTTTGATGATAGACAAGGTGTGGGCACATTTCTGGTTGTAATCATCTATCTGGTGACTCCACATTATAGTCCTAACTTAGTTTGCGAGACACACTCAAAGAAATCCTCAAAAATCATCAGCTAAACTAGTGCCTGACCCTGAGAAGATTGTCAAGTCGATGAAAAAATCACAGAAAGGAGCATCAGGATGAGGTAAGCCCAAGAAATCTTATGTATCTCTGCAAGAGGAAGCTATAGTTGAGAATGCATCATTTCAAGATTTAGAGCCTAGTATTCCTAGTGAAGAAACACCTGTAGAGATCCATACAACTCCTTCTTCACTTAGTTCCCCTTTGGATCTCAGCCCAAAGAAACTTTCCCATACAGTGTGTCATATTCCTATGTCTCTACCATCAGTTTCGTTGTTCCCCACCATTCAATATACCAGTAGCCCTCCACATAGTTCAGTCATGGTAGGTCAGCAAGCACCTACAAAGATGGAAAGAATTATATATGCTAGGTATGGACCCCTATTTTTGCCTGTTCCTTTAAATTCCATGCTTGTAGGAGAATACCAAAAATATATGCCTACGTTCACTGGTACATATGGGGTAACTGCTGAAGAACACCTTAAGGCTTTCTATAGTTATGCTGATAACTTAGATATT
Source organism: Pinus taeda (assembly GCA_000404065.3). Lineage (NCBI taxonomy): Eukaryota > Viridiplantae > Streptophyta > Pinopsida > Pinales > Pinaceae > Pinus > Pinus taeda. The sequence goes on along the minus strand of APFE030073743.1, from coordinate 7,795 downwards.
AGTGAGAATGATGTGTGGATGAGAGTTTTTGTTTAGAGCCTTGATGGAGAGGCCAGAAAGTGGTTCAAAGAATTGACCCCCAAATCTATTGTTGATATTGAAGCCTTAGATGATGCATTTTTAAAGAATTGGGGAGATAAAAAGGACTTGCTATATTACCATACTGAGTTTGGTAACTTGAAGAGAGAAAATGGGGAATATTTGCTTGATTTTAATAAAAGATTCAATAGGATGTATAATAAAATACCAGTTGAGGTAAAGCCAACTCCCATCTTAGCCAAACTCACTTATGCCTGTGCTTTTGACTCTGATTTTTGCTTATTGTTGAGAGAGAAGATGTGCTACTTTAGCTGATATGCAAGTTGCAACCCTAGAAGTAGAATCCAATATTATGGCTCCAAAAAAGCTTAAAAGTCATGCTGACAGAAGAAGGCAGAGAGGTGTGGCTTCTTCTTCCTCTGCCTCATCTTCAGAGCCTAAATTAGATAAAATGACTAGGATGATAGAGTCATTGGCTGCTGAGATATCTAAGCTGAAGATTGAACAAAACTTAGGAAAAAAAAAGGCAGCAGAACAAATTTTCTCCAAGAAACTCAAATCCATTTAGAAGAGCAAATGAGCAGTTACAAATCATTCAGAGGGGTAAAGAACCAAATGAAGAACACGAAGTTAAATCTCCTTTTCAAAATATGGTCATGGAGGAGGAACTGATTGAAGATGAGGATGAAATACATTGCATGGAAGATAAAGGCAGTGCTGCCGCTTGACTTTGGTTGCATACGAAGAATATTTGCTGCACGAACAAGATAGTCAAAGGTGGGACAGAGAGGCTACTCTGTAGACTGGTGAATAGCAAAGATATAATTTGAGGTCTCATGCAGGTAATGTCAAGGAGAATCCTGCCTAAAGAGCTGTTGTTCAAACAGAGTCACAAAATACCAGACAAAGAAGACTAGCAGCTGACCCAGTCATCCTCAAAACACCAGTTCAAGAGGTAAGAGGTCCTTATAAGTTCCCTTCCCCTTTCAGCTTTGAAGCAGAAGTTCAAAAATTGAAAATATCTGTGCCTCTGCTGGAACTTGTAAAGAGTGAAGTGTTTAGAAAGCCTATCCTTGAAGCTGTTGAATTGAAAGCCATGCAAACCTCCACTGACTCTATCAATTTACAAGATGACAAACATGCAGCTGTGCTGAGCCCAATGATCGAACCTACTGATGATAATTCTCCATTTTTTTATGTCTCCCTGACCATTCATGATAAAATCCTTCACAACTACCTGCTAGACACAGGGGCTAGCCACAATCTGATGCCAAAGGCTAACATGGAAGAGTTACGCCTTGATATCACTAGACCATATCATGATATATTCTCATTTGATTCAAGAAAAGTGAAATGGTTGGGACTGATAAAACATTTAGCCATTACCCTAACTCAGCTTCCCATGAAGGGCATGGTGATGGACACTGTGGTAGCAGATGTCCCTCCTAAGTTTGGCATGTTTTTGTCTAGAGGATGGATTAAGAGACTAGGTGGGACATTACAGAATGATTTATCTTATGCCACTGTCCTAGTTTTTGGAGGAGAAAGCAGGAGATTGTATAGAGAAGCACAACTGGCATACATCATCAGTGATGAGAAGAATCCTTCTAATCATCCTATCTATGCTGTGGACACTGATTTTGGAGCATGTATACTCCAAATAGAAGAATCTCAGAAGGACTCAGTGCAGCTCAAGAAACAAATATTTCAGGGTGAAGAAGAGCAAGGAAGTCAAGTTTGGGAGATGTTCTTTGATGGAGCATGTTCTAGGGAGACTGTGGGAGCAGGGGTGGTGCTGATATCTCCATAACAAGAAAGTACACAACTGTCTCTTAAGCTAGCCTTCCAAGTCACGAACAATATAACAGAGTATGAAGCTCTGATATTGGGCCTGAACGCAGCTAAAGACAGAGCAATCAAGAACATAAATGTGCTTGGACATGTTGATCTGATCATTCAGCAAGTAAACAGAACATTTCAAGCAAAGCACCCAAGGCTGAAAGCACAGAGAGATGAGGTATGGAGACTCAAAGACTACTTTGATAATTTTTGTATTTCATATATCCCTAGAGCCAAAAATTAGCTTGTTGATTCCCTTGCTGTGTCTGCTAGCATGTTTATCCCTCCCATGCCTCCCAAACTTGTTTATGAAGTCCAAATGAAATACAAACCATCCTTGCCTAATAATGTGCACCACAGGAATGTTTTTGAAGATGATGATGAAATAAATAGGTTCTTGCAAGTCATTGATGAATTTTCTAAAATGCAAATTGACTAAGAAAATGAAGCCTTGGAAGAAAATCTCCAATCTAATCTTAGAAATAAAATTGGTAAAGGTAGCATTGTCCAATGGACCAATAGTCATATACCTAAGGGCCTAATTCCTTTAGAAAGACTGTTTGACCATAATGATGTGCCTTACAAGTCTACCCAAAAAGAATACCAATCTGCAGTCTGTAAGCATGATATAGGGAGTCCAGATCAGCTAAGATACATAAAACTGTCCACGCATTTGTCTACTGACCAATGTGTTGAATACTGCAATTTAATGAAACAATTTGTTCATGTCTTTGCCTGGGAATACAGTGACCTGAAAACATATGATAAAAGGATCATCCAGCATAGAATCCCTTTAGAGAAAGACACCATACCTTTCAAATGGAATCTGAGACCAATAAATCCTATGCTCCTCCCTCTGATTGAAAAAGAAATTAAAAAGTTGCTAGCTGCCAAGATTATAGTCCCTCTAAGATATTCAAAATGGGTAGCCAATTTAGTAGTGGTAAGGAAGAAAAGTGGAGAAATGAGACTTTGTGTTGATTTCAGAAACTTAAATAAATGCTCCAAGAAAGACAACTATCCCCTACCTCAGAAGGATCATTTGCAGCAAAAAGTCTCAAAAGCCAAAGTGTTGTCTTTCCTGGATGGACTTTCAGGCTTTAATCAGATTGTTGTACATCCAGATGACCAAGAGAAGACTATATTCACCACTCCTTGGGCCACTTTTATGTATTCTAAGATGCCTTTTGGACTGATGAATGCTGGAGCCACCTTTCAGAGAGCTATGGATATAGCATTTGTGGGAGAGAAGGATAAATTTGTCCTTATCTACCTTGATGATATAATAGTATACTCCAGCAGCCATCATGACCACTTGAAGCATTTGAAGAAAGTATTTTTGAAGTGCAGAAGATTTGGGATTTCAGTCAATCCTAAGAAGTCACAGTTTGCTTTAGAAGAAGGCAAGTTGGTAGGACATATTGTTTCTGCTATCGGTGTCCGAATTGACTAAGAAAGAGTAAAAGAAATACAGAATTTTTCTGTACCGAGATCAAAGAAGGATATCCAGTCCTTTATGAGTAAAATAAACTTTGTGAGGAGGTTTATACCACATTTTGCAAAACTTGTGAAGCATATCACCTCCATGTTGAAGAAGGGGTCAGAAATAAAGTGGACTGAGGCAGCAAGAAAATCCTTTGATTCCATTAAAAAAGCTATTATGGAGGCTCCTACTTTAATTAGTCCAGATTACATCAGGGAGCTCCATATATTTTCTTTTGCCTCTGAAGACACCCTCGCAACAGTTTTATTGCGAACAGATGAAGAAGGCTCAGAGCATCTGGTGGCATTTTTCAACAAGACATTAAGGGATGTTGAGCTGAGGTATGATATCATTGAGAAACACGCATATGCTCTTATCAAGTCTTTAAAATCTTTCAGAGTTTATATTCTGCATTCAAAGATAATTGCATATGTACCATCTGCTGCAATAAAAGATGTCTTAACATAGCCTGATGCTAATGGAAGAAGGGCTAAATGGATTGCAAAGTTGATTGAATTCAATATAGAACTGAAGCCCACCAAACTTGTCAGGGGTCAAGGTCTTGCTAGATTGTTAGCTGAAGAAAATTGTAGAACATTGGACATAAACCTCATGGGCACAGATGCAGAAAATGGTCAAATAGAAATAACAGTTGAACCAAAGAGAAAGTAATCAGTTGAAAATCTAGCTTCTTGTGATTGGTATTCTGCAATAATTAAATTTTTGCTGAAGCTAGAAATCCCTCCAAACTTTACTCAAAGTCAAGCCAGAACTATTAAGCTTAGGGCAGCTAAATATTGCATCAATGAAAGTCTGCTCTATTGGAGGGATCCATCTAGAATGCTTTCGAAGTTTCTGGACAATGAACAATCAATGGAAGTTATGCAATAGTTTCATTCCAGCATGTGTGGAGGACAACACTATTGGAAGATTACAGCCCACAAAATCCTCAGAGCTGGGTACTATTGGCCTACTTTATTTTCTGATGTATTTTCATTTGTTAAATCTTGTGACAGGTGCTAAAGATTTGAAGGGAAACAACAGTTGAAGTCTCTGCCCTTAAAACCGATACATGCAAAAGGACCTTTTCAGCAATGGGGCTTAGATTTCATTGGCAAAATCAATCCACATTCCAGTGGCCAGCACAGATGGATATTAGTAGCCACTGGTTATTTCACTAAGTGGATTGAAGCAATCCCTACTAGGAAGGCTGATCATAATTGTAGGTTTTAACCCCGTACAGAAATTACCTGCATACGAATTCTAAATCACAGGAAAAATAAAAATGCGAGAGCATAACACGTAAAACACATATACATAGATATTTCCCACTGGATCTCAAAACCGAGACTACCAACTTGATTTTTCATTATATTCCTTTCAATGTTACAATACATATTTATACATGCCGAAGCATCCAACGCCATGGACCGAAAACCATCGCGTCCAAAACCATGGACCGAAAACCATACGTAGGTTCGCCTAACCTAATATAGGGTCCAAAAAAAAATTTCTCGGGGCGCTACCCGCCCCCCTCAAACCCCCTGGACAGGGGTGGCTACCGCCCCCCCTATCACCCCCCCAATGCGCAATTAGCACAACGAAGGGGGGTCTCCGTCCCCCCCTCTAACCCCTCGGTTCACTACGTAGGTTATTCGTGGAAAGAATATAACACAACTCAACAATCTCCCACTTGTTGTTTTCTTTCCACAGGGGGCCATAGGAGAGCTTAGTCATTTTTCCAGCCCTGAAGCACCCATTGTTTCTCTACACCAAGAGAAATTCTCAGATCTCACAGATTTTTTCAATGCATCTACCATATTCTGCAAAGTGTCCACCTTTACCAGCAACACCTTTTTGTCTTCTATCATATCCATCACAAAGTGATGCTGAACATCAATGTGCTTTGTCTTTGAATGATAAGCAGGGTTCTTTGCCAAGAAAATTGCACTTTGGTTGTCACAATCTATCCTTATATCCCTGTACTAACCCCGTACTTGAACAAAATCTCTGCAACCAAATTGCTTCCTTGCTTGCATGAGTGGCTGCCATGTATTCTGCCTCTGTAGTTGATAGTGCCACTACAGATTGTTTCTTACTCATCCAACTGACTGCACCTCCAAATAGGTTAAACACATACCCACTTGTAGATCTTCTCTGATCCAGATCTCCAGCCCAGTCTGCATCAACAAAGCCAAGGATATCCAACACTCTGTCCAATCCTGGTCTTCCTTGGTAGCACAAACCATAATCACTAGTGCCACGCAAATACCTGAAGACCCGCTTCACTGCTGTCCAGTGCTCCTTCCCTGGTTTTGACATAAACCTGCTCAATACTCCCACTGCATGTGCAATGTCTGGTCTAGTACAGACCATGGCATACATCAAGCTACCGACGGCACTTGCATATGGAACACGGGACATGTCCTCTTCCTCTTATTGTGTCTTGGGACACTGTTTAGCAGATAACCTCATTCCTACAGGAATAGGAACCTTCATCGGTTTACTATCCTGCATATTAAACCTCTGCAGTATTGTCTCGACATACTTCCTCTGGTTTAACCAGAGCTTCCTCTTTGCCCGATCTCTTTTAATTCCCATGCCCAAAATATAGTTTGCAGCACCGAGATCTTTCATGTCGAATTTGGAGGACAATTGGGTCTTCAAATCCTGGATAATTTCTTTGTCATTTCCAACCAATAACATATCATCCACATACAAGACCAGATAAATAACACGGTCACCAATTAATTTAAAATACACACAATGATCTGCTTTGCTTCTGGTGAAGCCAACTCCCCATATAAATGTATCAAATTTCTGATACCACATCCTTGGCAATTGTTTTAACCCATACAGAGACTTCTTTAATTTGCATACTAGGTCTTTCTTACCCTTCATCGCAAAGCCTTCAGGTTGCTTCATGTAGATTTCCTCTTCCAAATCCCCGTGAAGAAATGTTGTCTTCACATCCATCTGTTCTACCTCAAAATCAAAAGCAGTAACAACAGATAAAAGTAATCTAATAGAAGTTACCTTGGCAACAGGAGAAAAAATATCACCAAAATCAATTCCCGGCACCTGGGAATAACCTTTTGCTACCAACCGAGCTTTGTATTTCTCCACCTTCCCTTCTGGATTTGTCTTCTTCTTGAACACCCATTTGCTGCCAATGGGTTTCCTTCCAGCCGGCAACTCCACCAGATCCCAAGCCTCATTTTTGTGCAAAGATGCCATTTCATCAACCATGGCCTCTTTCCAGAGTTTTCCATCCTCTGATTCCACTGCTTCCTTCACAGTTCTGGGATCATCATCAGTAACAGACAAAGCAAAGTTTGAACAGAAAGCAGATGGACTATACCTTCTGGCTGCCTTCTTTCTCGAGCTGATCTTCTCACAGCCGGAGTTTGTGGCTCTTCATCTTCTGATTCCTCCTCTGCTACAGAGTCTGATTCTTCCTCCTTTAGTTCAAACTCTATCTTCACAGGGTCCTTTGGTTGGACTTCATGTTTAATAACATCTTTCACCTCTCTGAACACCACATCTCGACTGTACACAACCTTCCTTGTTACTGGGTTCCAAAGCTTATAACCCTTTAAACCATCCTTATACCCAATAAAGATGCACTTTTTCAGATTTACTATCCAACTTGGTTCTTTTCTCCTTTGGAACATGTACATATGCATCACATCCAAATACCCTCAGATGTGAAAGAGAGGGTTTCTTACCAGTCCATACTTCTTGTGGAGTCTTATCCTCCAACGCTGATGAAGGTGACCTGTTGACCAAGTAACATGCAGTATCCACCGCCTCTGCCCAGAATTCCTGTCCTAACCCGGCACCACTGAGCATGCTTCTTGCCCTTTCCATCAACGTCTTGTTCATTCTTCTGCGACTCCATTTTTCTGAGGTGTATATGGAGTAGTCTTCTGCCGTGCTATACCACACTTATTACAAAATTCTTCAAATTCCTTGCTGCAGAATTCTCCACCATTATCTGTCCTCAGCACCTTTATCTTCTTCTCTGTCTGATTTTCCACCAGAGCCTTAAATTCTTTAAACCTGTCAAAGACTTTAGATTTCTTCTTAAGGAAAAATATCCATGTATTCCTTGAGAAGTCATCTATAAATGATACATAGTACACAGACTTACCCAGTGATGGAACTTTTCACAGGTCCAAACACATCACTGTGCACAAGCTCTAATATTTGTTTCGTCCTCTTACCACCAGAGGGGAAACTCACCCGATTCTGCTTCCCATATACACAATTTTCACAGAAATCAAAATCCAGAGAGCTATTACTCATACCTTCTACCATACCTTTACCATAAAGTATTCAAAGGCCCTTCTCTCCAATATGTCCAAGCCTTTGATGCCACAACATGGTCTTCTCTCCAGAGACCACTAGATTTTCTGCTCCATTTTTAGGAAC